>JAMKCH010035397.1:0-15795 GCA_023653785.1 Ophioderma brevispina
TGAAGTGTGTACTAAATAATTATAA
The DNA here is from genome assembly GCA_023653785.1 of Ophioderma brevispina. Lineage (NCBI taxonomy): Eukaryota > Metazoa > Echinodermata > Ophiuroidea > Amphilepidida > Ophiodermatidae > Ophioderma > Ophioderma brevispina. The sequence goes on from JAMKCH010035397.1 coordinate 26, forward strand.
ACACACAAAAGTTGGACCTTCTTGTTTTTATAATCCGGGTGCTATTTGCCGAAGAAAACTGGAGTGAAGGACAAAAAACTGGGACATGCACAGCGAGTGTAGAGTTTCGCGGTAGTACTACGGCTACGCTGGTGAGTGCCGCCTTCAAACCATCCAAATTTTTTAATTTGGACCTTTGGGCATTTTTTTTGATATCTATATTAGATTTCATCCTTTCCGAGTTATATCATGAGTTTTTGGAACCAATATTATTGATAATAATCCTCACATACTAGAGCGATTTAAAAAGTGTATTTTTTTTGTGATCGCCACTACCATGTACTTGCAATTAGCGCAAATGTGTAAGTGACGGCTCGACGCGTGAATGCCCCGTGACACCCTATTATTGTCCGTCGTATTCACTTCAGGGCATTGTCAGGTTGTGATCTAATACCAGTCGGGAACAAGTGCTCAATTCGGGCGATGTCCCGAATCTGATGATGGTACGCTCACTTTGGGCATGTTCCTTCCATCGTCGCAAATACGGCGAGGTTTGCTATGTTTAGTATTAATCTGGGATCACAAAGGTCAAATGATTCTTCACCAAAAATTATTTTGCAATTAAAACGTTTGATACAATATCTAAAATCTCAGCGGGTCAAAAACATTTCAAGCGGGGCCTTTTTCTGCTACATGAGGTAAAAGTTGGGATTTTTTAGAGAAAAAATCAAATTTTGAGTCCGCACCATTGCCAGAAAATCACCCTGTTTCATCGACTTCAGGGAAATCCCCATTCACCATCTTGAAATAAAGTCCATAAATGAGTGGAGTCAGATTTGCATTTGACTTGTGTCCCACCTTTAAAACCTCATCTCAGGATACGAAATTTTAAAAAGCAATAACTTTTCCATAAGAATGACCAGAAGAATTTTAAATCGCGGTGCGTATTAATCTGAAAAGTGAAGCGTAGCTCTGTAACAGCTCAAGTAAGCCGAAAAGCTCTGCTCAAGGCTCTCAACATGTCGTACGCAAATATTTGCGATGCCCTACAAAATGCTCCTGGAAAGTAAGCCAGCATCTTCCAGTACAATTTATGCACTTGAACTTGGAATTTTTTTTTTTACAAGAATTTTTTAAAATTAGGTTAAAAACGCGTGTTTTTTTGTTTTTGATAATTTTGAAAGTTTTAACACAAATGGTGAGTATGATTTTATGGTGATACGCCCAATTCGCCGTAGTCACTCAATCGGGCGATCGCCCGATTGAGCGGTTGGTCCCGACTGAACATTGGTAAGCATTCCATATGATAAAAAACCTAGGTTCGAGAAAAATTGGGGCGCTTCTTTCTGGAAACGTCCTCATGTAGTTATGTTACACTTGACGCGTGTAAGCCATTTTCTATCCTGGTGACACACAAAATAAGCCAACTTCAAGTTCACCACCTCCCTAGACTTGCTGAGTATTTGTCCACATTTCTTCCTCCAAAAATTCATGAAGATATTAATATCCCGAAGTTGTATATCTGTCACCTTTCTGACATTGAAGATTTTTTTAGGCGTACAGTGATTGATTTTCGCGAGAGGCGATCGCGCACAGCCGTCAATTGTCGATCGCCATTTTGAGCTCATGTACCCGAATAGACGCTGCATCATGTGTTAAAATTTGCTCAATCTGGTAAAAATTTGACCGTTTTACTTGGTTTAAACACAAATGTACCCAGAGAATTCATAATGACGTCAAGGGTGTTTCTCGCGGAAATAAATCCTTGTAGGTATACCTGAAAAATTATTTTTTTTGTGTGATAAGACAAATTAAAATCAATTTTGGGTGCATTTATGAAATATTTAATTTTTATTAGCAGTAAACCTTGTGGGGATCTGTTGAGCTTTGATTTTTAGGTTTTTCCATCTAAAATGGTTTTTTTCACTTTCCGGCTGGGAATATGTGGCGAAAAAATGGCGAGCTTGTGTAAAAAAATTAAACCAAATTGGTGCGCGGTGCAAATGCCGGACCGCTGATGAAGCACGTGCTGCGTTACGACCACATTGGCGGAAAGACTTCCATATGTACCCCCCTCTATATATTTACATGATACAAAATTTATTTTAATTTTGGCCTTGTTTGATCAAAAACTGAGTAAACAGCTAAAATAATAACATTTTATGTTGCATGTAAACATATGAGAAGGGGGGGGGGTATAGGCACATATGGAAGTCTTGCCCACTTGGCTTACTAATGGTGATCTTTAATGTTGCCAGTTGGTCGTGCAGGGCACCGTAACGTGTCGCTACGTGATGATGTGGCGATGACCAGATAACAAACGAGAATCCCAAGGTTGAAGGACATATCTCAAGAAGGAAGGGGATTTTAAAGATTTTTTCAACTAGCTGTCTTTAGAGATGTGAAATTTTTATATATTCATCACTTTCATACATTCCACAATATTTTTTAAATAAAGTGTACATAGCTACCCTCAGTCTCTTTGACATGCAGTAATTTTATTCCCAGGTTCCATTGGCATTGAGGCTGCCGACTTCGTGGTGGTGTCCACATACAAAATTCTTTTCCGGATTTTTTTTCTATTCGTAATAAACAACCCCCCAAGTTGATCGAAAAACACGGCTGAAGTCGAGGATAATCAGGATTCAACAACTATGGTTTGTTCTCCAAAAATCACACCCCAACGACGCCAATATTGCTATTTTCTTTAAGCTATTTTCGCAGATGACAAGTAATATAGCATGCTAGAACACATGGGCGTGGTCTAGCTCTCGTTGGAACTTTTTGAGAAAACCTTTCTCATTGGACTAAAGTTTTGCCTTCGCCCACTGATGAGTACACATCGTGCCAATCGAAATTGTGGTACTATCTTATATCGGCGAGCCAGCAACCTGGGCAACCAGGAAAATCTCGGCCAATAGAGGGCGCTAAAACTACCCAACGAAAGAAACAGGCCCGAGGGAGACGGACATTAAGGTGCAACGAGAGATTTCACACAGGTGGTCATAAAAACCTTGAAAGGACTAATTTTCGCCCTGATGTAAAGGCTTCCCATTGAAAATACCCATCTGCAAGGATTAGCTGAGAAATGTTTTTCTTTGGTACCGAAATTGGTGGAAATTTTTCTAATTTTCGTATAGAGCAAAATACAAAATTCAGCCTATGTTTTTTATATTGAACTATAAGCAAATCAAAATCACCCTTTTTTCTCTCTTTGAGACATATTCTGTGACAATACAAGTATGAATCTTTAGTGTCCTAATCTATATGAAATTAGTGATCATGACACAATATTTGGTTCTTAAAATCTCTCGTTGCCCTTAATTCCGTATTGGCAAAGGTATTTCCACGAGAAATTCCCTTCTCTTGCAACTGTTTGTCGATGCCTCCATTTTACCTATCTTGTCACATAGGGCCGCTCAATATTTACGGTGTGACGGTGGGGGATTTTGAGAGATTCTACTTTTTTCCAAGATAATATAAAAGAGGGGAAAATAGGATCTAAATTGTTGCTAAATAGATGAAACAATGTGATTAGTTTTTTTAACGCCTTTTTACTATTTTAGAGCTTTTTAGATTTAAGCCTTAGTGCAGACAAGAGATTTTGAGGCATCATTGTCATGTGTTAGTAGTGAGTTCATATAGACTAGCCACTAAATAGAGTGTTAGCTACAGAAATGTCTTACAAGTAAAGGTGATTTTGATTTGCTTCTTTTTCATAAAACAGGCCAAATTTTGTAATTGCTCCAATACGATATTAAAATTTCACATTTCTGTACTTTTCAGCTTAGTCCTTTCAGATCCATGGGGATAATATGATGAAAGCTTTATCTAGTGCACAAATCAGGACCTTTGGATTCCAAGAGGTTCTAAACTGTCCCCCTATCTGGAACCCCTGTAAGAGTTCTTCACGACCCAAAAATAGTTCTTTAACTACTGTTATATACACCTTTTTTGGTTCTGTTAGGAACCTTTTGGGTTCTCTGATTTTTAAGACCATTGTTGAGTGTTTCACATTCTTGAAGGTTCCACTATAGAGGAACAAGAAGGGTTCTAAACGTACTTTTTTTTCTAAGTGTGGAAAACCTTGTGAAATCCTCCTCATTATATTGCACTTTTAATTAATCGAGCGTGGTTTTTGAGGCCATTGAGAGGAAAGAAACCTGCCCGATTGGCCGCTTTCATTTTTAAAATCATTGTCCTCTTTAACATTATACTTTCCACTGGTTTTGCGCGTGTTGTGAGTTTTTTTTTTTAATATTGCTTCCGTGTTGCCAGTGTCATGCAAAAAAAAAAAAAACCACACAACAACAAAGAGGGAATAAGTTCACTTATTTACACATCCTTTGCATTATTTTTTACATTGTAAAACTTTCGTATATTAAAGAAGATAACTACAATGCAATGAGATATGCGGTCAAAGTGACTTTTCGTCTTGTTTTGTTTCTTTTTATTAGTTAGGTGTTTTTTATGTTTTATTTATATTTGTTAGTTCATGAAAGATCTCGAGATAATTATCTCGATATGTAAAGGTCTCGGACCGCTTCTAAAAAAAATAAGCACATTGCACTTTATGAATTCAATACAATTTTGTTGTCAAAGTGTAGAAGCCAAAAAACACATTAGTATTACTCTCTGATTTTACAGGTTTTTCTAATATTTCTTTATTTTATGTGTAGGCTAAAGTGGATTTAATACCCTTCTGAAACTATATGTTGCAGACTTTTCATACAACCACGATCTCAAAACAACGTACAAAGGGGTATTTTAGATAACATGTAGCACCAATCTGGTTGCTTCCCTTCGACGAGGGCTTCTTTTTCACCAGGATAATGACTGTTTTCTTCCCATTCTTTTATAATTTTTAATAGGCAGTGGGCGGCGCCGGGGGGGGGGGGGGTCCTGGATAAATTTTCCCACCCCATTCCGCCTCGACGCCCCACCCCCCACACCACCACCAGAAGTAAAATTACATATTTATTTGGCAAAAATAGGCGAATTTTGGACCACAATTGGTTAAAATCTCACAATTTTGGGATTTTTTGCCACCCACCCCCCCCCATTTCACTTATTTCCCCAAAAAAATCACCCCCCAAAAAAAAGATGTCTGGCGCCGCCACTGTTATAGGTTCCTATGTCCTTTTGGTCTACGAGCCCAATCCATACGCAATGGGTCGATTTCCTTCGGTCGCTTTTTTGTATAGATAGACAAGTCCACCCTCACAGTTATTTTTAACCAATCCATAATGCATTGCAATATACTGGTACTGTACTTAAACACTGTCGTAACTAGGGATAAAGTTTTCAAGAAGTCCAGACAAAGAATGATAAGACATTTCATGCTTTGTTTGTCTAAAATTAGTGGAAATCAGGTTTTATTATCTGCACTTCATAGCCGGGGCCGGGGCGAAGCCCACGACTTCATAATATGGAGTGCCCAGTTAGAAGTAACCTCGCACTAGAGTTTTTATGTGTTAAGAATGATTTTTATGGGATCACATGATTTTATTGAGATGCAATTTCCCAAAACTGAATGCCTTGTGGTATTTACACCCTCTGGGTCAACCTAATGGCCGGTTAAAATATCCCAGCCACCCACTATCATGGGGGGGGGGGGGGGGGGAGCAAAGCCACACTCAGAATCCTTGTCTCCCAGGGAAGTTGATAGTATTAATAGGTATACCAATGTTTTCACCTTTGCAATATGTGTTTTAGTCAGGCCTAAATTATGTTTCCCCACCCTTCCCCAATAATGCCTGGTTATTACACTGCAACCACAAAATGAATCAGGTGTATTTCTAAGCAACTGTATATGAATGGGTTATATCCGTGTTGTATATTTGTACAAAATTGCTCACTATGTTTCAAATGTTTCATGTTTATTTCCACATCAAAACCATAACATAGTAGTATTATACATTTCAATGTTGTACAAAAATCGTCGTCCTGACATGGAGGAGAATAACCAAAAGGCCAAAAAAGGCCAGACGTGGTAATCCCCTATGAAAAACACATAGAAATGCGTCCCATTTTTTTACCCATTGGAGGCACAATCTGTAACTACTCTCAATTTTGCCATAAGCCCCCGGGTCTATTCTGAGGAAGCAGCAACATTAAGGTCCCCCTCCTCTTAAGCCAGGTATAGATGAGGTATGCGGATTAAGAAAAAGGGCCCTGTCATCAGCTTTAAGGTGGAATGGCCCATTTAAGATATGATGGAGTTTTGGGGGCCTTCACTCCAAACCACATCTATAATTTTTCGCGCCGATATGTCAATACCATTTTGATTTTGATGGCGAGAGCTAAAAACGGTAATTTTGAAGCCCCATAGTGTAAAAATTAATATTGGTCAACCAAAATGGGGCACCTTTTTCGATCATACTTCCAACCAAACACCCTTTGGCTCTAAGATTTCACATGGTAAATGAGAAAATATACCTTCTGATTCAAATGTTGAACCACTTCCGGTAAAATCTGGGGCTGTCTGGGGACGAGGCTTTTAGCGATCGGGCCATTGACCTTTAAGGTGGGGCCCCTTTAGTGTCAAGAAGCACATTGCAATCTCGCACTTTAGTTGCAACTAAGGTGTGTCCTAGGGGGCCCTGAAAGCCATATTTTTAGGGGGGCCCTGGTCCGCAAGCTGCTGACTACTGCTGACTCTGAAATCCGCCACTGAGATGAGGTGACATCATGTTTAGAAACACAAGTTTCCATTAGTTGCACCTGGTCTATGACAGTTAGAGTGGCAAATAATATGCCCCTACTGTTACAGCATTCATAGCCTTATCACGCCTGATTGAAAGCGCAAATTTAAAAGCCCAGGTGCTCACATCACCACTGCCGGGCAGTGCTTTGTTCATTGCCCGGCGTTGACGTCACAACACACCCAACCATCTATTGTGCATGTCTTAAAGGTGACATGCGATTTTTTTTAGGATAACTCACTTTTCTCTCCATATTGCACAGGATCGATTTGATAACCACCTAACCATAACGTTGCCAGGTTTATTGGAAAACAAGTACAAAGAAAACAGCAAACCTTAACCTTGTTTTGAACTTGCCTGACTATCGTACTTGTCCTCATAGAACACCCCCGGTGCTTTGACTTTCTGTCGTGCATTACATAAAGTACTAAAATCCATCATATTATTACATAAAGAACCGGCGTATTCAGCTTATTCACTTCAGGTGTGATCTAACTTGGAAAGCATTCCAAATATTCAAAAAGACCCGGTTCAAACCATTGAGGGCGCTTCTTTCCTGTAAATCTCCTCATGTCCTCTTTAAGGTAAATTGTTCACTTTAAATTTTTCTGTGTACACTTTCATATGAAAAGTCAGTCTTTTATCTCAACCAAACTCAGTGATGATAATCCTTTGGTAAGAGAACTAACTTCAGATGAAGGACAATAAGGTGTATGTTCATCTAGTGTGAAGTGACCGTTAAAAAGGGGCATTCTTTTGAAAATTCAATCGCTGTACTTCGGCAAATCTATTACCACACACACGTACTGCTCACAAGATGCTCTGATCCAAGTCTTCAGACAGGGCACACACAAATTGGGGTCAAATTGTGGGTGTCACCATCAATATTCAAAGCAGCATATTCTCCAAAATCTCTAAATTGCTGTGTCTTCCCTGCTATGACGCTAAACTTGAATGGATGATGGCAGGTGGCAAAGACGGACGGATGCCACACACACTACATTGCCCTTATACAGCTATATGTATAAACCTATGAGATGACAGTCGTGATTACACAAACCACCCAGAAACTCTTTTTCTTGATTTTTTGTTTGTTATTTTGATAACATAATGTCATTTATAAGGGAATATTATAGTTGAGTACAAACTTAATTAAAAATAGTAATACAAAGATTTCCACATCTTTAAAATACAACATGCATAAAGTACAGCAGTAAATAATTATTTTATTTGAATATTAATATCCTTTTAATTTTCCACATACATTGGATTTTCCTCCAATCAGCTGTCTAGCTGTGTTCAACTATACAGTCACATGACCCTAGTTAACCTGCAATAACCATTTAAAACCAACAAATTAACAGCTGCTCTATTTGATTTCCTTTCCACATTTCACCCTTTGCAGCTAGTGCCACAAACTGGCATTACTAAGAAAACTAAGGTGTTTTTTTTTTTTTGTTTACTAACAATGCATGCACTTCAGGTAGGTCATTGGTTTTGGATAAATAGAATTGAAAACCAGGCGGGTTACACTGTACAAATGCCCACAACAATTTCGAGATCGATGGTGATAGCGCCCACCCCGAACTTTCGATAAGCTACATAATTAATTATTCATAACGTATTCATGACGTAACCGGGGGATGACGTACGTAATAGCGCCACGTACGACTGCGAACTATAAGCTACGATTTCATGCAGATCAGTGTGCAGTACAACATCCATTCTCTTGCTCGAGTGTTCCTATCCGATTTTAGTTAGATTCCCTGGTTGAACCTGTTGAAAACTGGTGTGACATAAGCCCGATTTTCATTTTGCCTGCAAGTTGTGAGGGCTCTTCCAGTAAGTGAATAAAAACCCTACCCTGGCCAAGAGGAATAGGGTAAACACTTAATTGGAAATTCCTCAAGGCTCAACCCCTTCTCTCTTTGGACTTTAGTCAGCTCAGTTACCCATGCTTATTTTAAAAGCAAGTGCACTACTGCAAGCTACAAGAACCCCCACTAAGGGTAATCAAATTGGCAGTTATTATATTTATTTTCTTGGAGGAAACTGGAAGGTGGGCAAGAGAAATATTTTTGGTAAAAGCCCCTTTTCTTCTCCTGTGGTGCTAGGACCACTCAATAGAAAAATGCACCAAATGACTCAGAGGGCAATCATTTTTCCTTGCAGTAATGAAGCGTGTTCTTTTAAAAACAATGTTGCCTTCTGTAATGTTTTTAAATTTAAAAACTTTTTACTTTTTTATTAATCCCCCCCACAAAAAATTACAACTGTTAGGAGTATTCACTGAAAACTTGCCCATTACAGAAGCCCAGTAAAGCATGGGTACCTAAATAACCTCTGAGAAATTATTGCCCCTTCAAGCCAGCCCTGTAGTTGAGTCCCAATGACTCATGCCCCTGGTTGGGGGTCACCTTAATTTTGGTAGTTATTGCTCCCAGAGTTTCAAAAATTGAGGCTTACGGAGCTGATGAAGCCAAAAAATTGAGTCTCTGGAGCTACGTAAACTGGCCGATTTTTTCAGGTGTTTGAACTGAAAATTTGGTAGAATATGTGTTTTGGGACATGAAAATGACTGTCTCTCTGCCCTGAAATAGTCCTAAATGGGGTCACCGGAATTGAAATATCCTGAACATAGTTCCTGTGGTTGGTACATAACCAATTACATCCTAATGTGATTCCCCCTCCTCAGGGCCTCTGAACTCAATCAAAGGGTTTTGACTAAATTGATATTTTCTTCCTCCCAATGGAGATTTTACAGTGACTGATGACTTCAATTTGTCCTAAAATAGCTCTAATCACTCAAGTTGACTTGATTTTTAATGACTCACAGTTTTTGGGCTTCAAACTAGTTATAAAAATACTTTTTTAGCATTATGCAATAATCCATTCAAGATGGTGTGCAATATTGTTTTGCACTGTGTTTTACACAATAATGGTAGAAAGAATTTGACATCACGTATAAAAAAAGCATTAAAATTGGGCCTTTCAAACATTGGCATCAAGCCTTTTTGGCAGTAAAGCAATATTCAGTTAATATTAAATTGGGTTTCTAAAACTATTAAAGGCCTAGTAGTGCTTTACCTCTCAATCAGAAAATCAAAAAATAATCATAAAAAAAAATCAGCTTTGGCACGTCTGTAAAAAGATAGGTTATCCTCACATATCCTAACAAATAATAAATTAGACCAAACGCAGCCAAATAAGCACAAATGGCAGTATTTTAGCATTATGTCCCTTACGGACCACTTAATACAAACACGTAATTAGAATGGGGATTGAATCGTTGAAACACTGCTGCTTTTTTTCACTTTCTATCACTTTTTCAGTTCAAAAATATAACTACAGACTTAATCCTTTCACTTTTTAAGCTATTCCTGCAATTTCAAATATTCCTTTCGGGTGTATCCCTGATAGTGGCTTTATAGGGAAGATATAATTATCTTTGTTCTAGGCCTAACAGCTCTCTAAGTAGTAGACATGGTGGTAGGTTAGTTACAAATAGGCTTATATCTATCAGGAATTATTTGGTATTAATCTATATAATACGTTTCATTCGTGTCTCTACGAGTGTGCTAGAACAGTTTCTTTGTTAACTTCTTGTGAGTTTATTGCTCTCTTTGCACTTGAGATAGTAATTCCTACTGATATGCACCACACTGTTCCTTGTACAATAGCCCCTACGCCTTTAAATATACGTTATTTTCTGTTGGCTAATTACATCACAAATATTCCCTTCAAACGTTGAAATACACGCTCCATGCACTCACGCCAGCACTAATACAGCTTGTTTTGAAGGTCTCCTTTATTATGACAAAAACAAATAACAAAATCTATCAATGGCGACACATTTTTGACCACTAATTTGGGTTATTTGTAACCACTGAACTCCTCCTGTGTAAATTTTACAAAATTTCATTGCGGGCAAATATGTGTTTTTTTCTTTAAAATCTAGTTTAAAAACCGTCTCTCTATGGAAATTGGCACATAGAGGGGCGCTATAACGATAACAAATCAATGACCCTGTGTAGGCCTATATGGCACGATTCCTGCAATGGATTTTTTCTGATTTTTCCAGATGTAATAGCTCTTGAATGTCCCCACTACCTATACCAGTTTTCAAAATGGTTCGCCCGCTGCTTAAAATTGCTCTTAAAAAGAGAGACAATTTTGGCATGGGGTCAACAGCTTTTGACTCTCGCCCCACCACTCTTAACATCTTCTGAATTGCTCACAAATCAACTCTTAGTTCCCATGTGGGCTATCAGCAGCCGCACTCTAGATAGGACAAGAACCATTAGACACATTATAACAAAGGTTGCCACTCATTAGACTCCAGCCAAAATTTTAAGGTGCATATCAAGGTGTTAGCAAACGTCTCATGGGTCGTCAAAAAATGGTCAAATAACCCTTCAACCACATTAGACGAAGCTTGTGCACAACTGATCTAAATTTTATACAATATTTTATTTTTTGCTTTTTTTAAGTTTTTTAACTTTTTTAATTTTTTTCAAAACAGCATTTACAATTCAATATTATACACTCGATGAATTTTACGTAAGATCCGTGAGATTTCAAGTCCTCTAATGTCCAGAGTTAAAGAAGCATTGCAGTTCCAACAATGATGATATGTCCTAACAGAGAAGACTTCAAAATGACAATATGCAAAAAATATAAAACATCCACAGGTGTCTTCCTGGGATCTTCTTCTCAGTCCGGAAGATAATTTTGGTCCAGCAGATCAAGACGATGGGGTTGTCCCTCGACGACACTTAATATTTTGCAGCACTATGATCAAGAGTTCCACCAAAAGTCTGCGTTGCTCCATGTCACCTTTAGGACACAAACTGGAATCCTTTTTGATCCAAAACTGGAAAGCTAATTGTGCCTCAAAGATGGCAGCAGACAGTTCAGCCTTCAAGCTCCTTGGATACAAAGTATAAACAATCCTGGCTCTATTTGCATGATGATCACACATTCGAGGCCTTAAGGGAATTCGGGATTGTGCCAAGTCTGCAAAGTGATCTTGATGAAATTTCTTTGATTCTCTCTAAAAAAAAAGCGTCACTTAAAGGCCATATATTGCTTTGCTAATCAGAAAATTGGAAAAAAAACATCCAAAAAATCAGATTTGGATTTTGTAACAAGTAGAGTATCCGAAAATACCGGCAAGTGATAAGTAAGAGAAACCATTAAGCGGACAAGATAGCTCACAAGATAGCTATCAGCGGACCAAGATGCTTCATCAGGTAAGCGCTCGACTCCGTGTATGCTCATCCCAATGCGTATAGGCGTGCGTTCGAGCCCTGTGAGATTCAGCTTTCTTGTAATTTTCCTGAAAAGAAACTTACGCTGGTTTGTCTCGATTTACCCATGCGATATTTGGGAGCTGGTCCCGGCTGCGATGGTTATCTAGATGTATGTTTGCTGATACGGGAAAGCGCTGATCCCGATATGCTGCATCCCTTGAAATGATGAGAATGGTTTATGTATTGTTGGCTCACAGTGATCAGGGACCATTTGTGAAAGCGCTTAGAGGCCAATAGCATAAGGCGCTATATAAATCTCTGCTATTATTATTAAGGACAAAATCGGATATTCAATCAGTTATGTGTCCGAACGGACACTTTGCTACAACAACACATCTTTGAATGGGTATTCCTATCTTTGAACGCTGCTGTTTTCTTCCTTTTCTGTAAATTTTACAGTTGGAAAATATCCCATATGAGAGTCCTCCAGACTTATATCCTTGCTTTTAAGCTATTTCTTCAATTTCAAATATTTTTATCTTTCGGGTGAATCACTGATAGGGTCTTTAATTCCTCAAAAATGTGCGGTTATGCACGTTCTCTAGACTAGAATTTGTACAAGCTGAGCTAACTCTAGGTGGGGAAACTCTCCAGTCTGTTGATGATTTCAAACTTCTTGGGTTACTATTTCTTCCAACCTGTCCTTTTCTTCTCAATTGAGTTCCACATGTAACAAAATTTCACATCCTTTTGGGTTTTCTCCTCATCAGATGTAACTAAAAAACATGCACTTTTCTGCTTTACTTAATCTGTACAAAGCTCTAGCTCTTCCTCACCTTGTTTACTGTACTGATGCCCATTTTTCTTTCCTGATTTCTAAACATGAACTTGCCTTGTATGGTTTTGGTTGCATGAACTCAAATAAATATATTATTATGATACCGATCTACCATTATTGCATCTAACCATGTTTCAAAATAAAATAAAAAGTCCACGCACCTGTGCATGTAACGCTAAAGTTACCTGCACAAATAAGTGTTACATGCACAGTTGCAAAGTTTCCTGTTAAGGAAATAACAATGAGATCACAACCGTAAGTACAGTATTTTTACCATTTAGTAAGGATGACTGTTCTTGATCTTATATTTAAAAATTTACAACATTTCCAAGTTGAAATGGAGTATGTTCAGGTTTAATCAATTTCTGACTAACATTTTACATGCACAGCCAAAAATTTGCGTGCATTTGTGTGTGTGCCTGTGGATTTCGAATCACTGATCTAACTAGCTATTAACTCTAGCTACTTGCACTGGCTGGCGAATATAACTTCTGGCAAAGTTCTCTTTATTACACAATATTTCACAACTAGTATTTCCTCATCCTAAAAATAGGTATTACAAACATTATCATGCTTAAACATAAATGTCTAGCACTGACAAATTGGAATTCACATCAATGACATCATCTGCATTGCAATTCATCTTCCTTTAATTACATTGGAATACATAATTTGCAATCTGTTTTGATATCAAAGCATAAACCATTTGACTAATTGTCCTAATTTAGCATTTTGGGAAATTCATTCCATTCTTGCACAATATATCTAATAAATTAAAGTACTTTTTCCGTGAGAAATCTTTCTCAAGTAAAAGTAAGAAATAAAATAAAACAATAGTTTTAATCACAAAATGGACAAATCAAAATAAGACTATTATCAGTCTTAAATTTCAAAACAGGGAATCCTGTGTCAATCTATAATTTCTAAAAACGTAGGGATTCAAACATGTTAAAGAATGGTTCATCACAAATCAACAACGATACATCCATGCTACGCGTATTTTTATACCGCGCGGGTGGCTTTAGCCGCCCGAGCGGGGATATAAAACGCGGACGCATCGGATGCGTCGTTGTTGTTTGTGATGAACCACCTCTGTAACATGTTTGAATCCCCTTTAAACAACGAAAATCTGTATGAAAAATGATTAAAGGGGGATGGCCCGATTTAAGGATATGAAGTTAATAGATTGGCCTTCACCCAAAAACCCACCGTTAAAATTTTGCGCCGATATTTTCAATGCGTTTATGTGAGCGGCAGCACCGTGCATTTCGTAAGCCCCAATAGAGTACTGTGTAAAATTAATATTGGTCGACCAAATTGGGGTATAGTTTCGCTCATTTTACTTCCCAAACCAAACTATCCTTTAGCCCTAAGATTCACAGGGGTAAAATTCGAAAATAGTAGCATTTCTTCTGATACCAAAATGGTGACCCTTACCGGGAAAAATCGGGGTTCTGGGGACGAGGCTATTCACGATCGGGACATGGACCTTTAATATCGTGTATAGATAGAGGAACATAATTATCTCACTTATAACATAAAATGTCCCAGTTCGACAAAAGCTTTCCTAGACTAATATTGAAAAATCTAAGCAACGATAGTTTTGGTTTTGTGTTGCCTGCAGTTGCACCTGGTTGTACCGCGGCGTACTCAGAGTTCTAAACCTGACACAGGCGTTCGACTTATGCGTACCACGTAAACGCAATTCCGTGAATACTGCGCCGGGCGTGACGGGTTAATTTGCATATCAAAACTGTGGGTTGATAACGATCAACAACGGTACGCTCTTGTACAAGGAGATCGGTGAGTTGTGACAATTGATTTTGAAAAGGCTTTACACTATAATAATATATGAATCCACATTCATAGTTGTTAAGAAAGCTGACCTAATATTTGCAGATATGACAATTATTAGCTTTGACTTTGAGATTTCAAAATAAGTGAGACCTGTTAAAAGTTTGAGGTTTGGCCATTCACCATGAGAGGTGAGGAATTAATTTAATGGGCACAGGTAAAAAAGTTTATGGTACTCATCAAATAATGATGTAGCTAGTAAATAAATGTTGAACCAAAATACATTATTTCACATCAAAGAAAGCTCGGGTGTTTCAATGAAGTATCAGGATGAAAAAACCCATGCATATTTCATTTCATAAAGACACTATCCGTGATTTACTCAAAAAAATAAAAATATTTGAAATTTGCAGGAAGAGCTTCAAAGTGAAGATAAATCTGTAGAATAAAAAAAAATCTATAGTAATTATTCAAATGAAAATTACAGAAAAAGGAAAGAATAAAATTTTTTAATAATTAGAAATTATGAATTTCCATTAAATTATGTGGTGTAGGAAGTTGTAAGTACGGGACAGTAAGACTAAAAATGTCTGAAGGGTTGTCTTTTTAGTCTGCTTTCAGTCTAAAGGGGCGTGTTCCGATCGTCTTTGGGGACCCCCGATGTACCCCCCCCCAGGAAGTTTATCGATTTTGATATCAGATGAAAGGCCGTATGTTTCTCATTGTCGTCCTGGAAATTTAGCCCTCGAATCCATTTCATTCCAAGATATAAACAAAAAAACCGCAGTTTTAGTGGTAACCACTTTTATTACGCACAGGATTGAATAGGGCTTGCAACATGATTATTCGTCTACCATCAAAACCGCAAGTTGTTTCCCAGGTACTTGATTGGGTGTATGTGCAAGTGCCAGGCTCTCATATCAAGTAGAGACACAATACACATAAATCGGAACAACACCTTTTAATTAGCATTTGCAGGGTATATTAGGCTACCATATTGTTACAGAAATGCCAATCTGATTTTTTGTCCCAGTTATCAAATACGTAGCAATCAGTAGGTTCAGACCTTATTGTTATGTATCACTATTCAAATTCACCAACCACAAGTGGACAGACAACTATCTACGTAAAGCATAGGTAAGGTACCCGTTAGCATTCCAGTCTTTGGCCTCCAAATGGTTAATTAAAGCAGATGAATACCTC
>JAMKCH010035398.1:0-106043 GCA_023653785.1 Ophioderma brevispina
TCAAAAACTACCGCGTGCGTAAAGACCCCCACGGCTCTTCCATTGATTTTACGTTACACCCTCTTAGGCTAACCGATGGAATTGCATGAGGTATAGGCGATATCAGGGGGAGTAACGGTGACATATCTTAATCTACTTTTCTCATACGCCTCTGGAGACAGCACTCAAGTAGTTTGGTTATTGAACCTTTTTTAATGAATCCACTGTTGGCTTTGCCTATTTGGTTTCGGTAAAGTCTGGCGCATCGGCGTAACATGGACCGTAATTAATCACAATTTGCTACCAATAACAACTTGCAAAAAGCAATACTGCCTTCTCTGGGACTCAGTGGGATAGAGCCATCAAAGCTACCAGAACTTCATCAGACAGTTATCTGTATCTGTATTGCTCACTATTCTGATTTAGCCATGAGCAAATTGTAAGAAACATAAAGGTAGGTCTTAGAAAGCGCAGCCAAGAGCGTTGATTGCAAGTGGAATGGGATTTTGGTACGTGCATCGAATACGGCGGACGGAAGTATTTCCCACCGGTGTAGTCTGTGTACAAGACTGCGAAAGATTATATAACGTGATACTGCGTGAGAAGAAACTAACGTTATCAGTCGGTCATAGAGAATGTGTGTATATTAAACTAAATCCAAATTACTCCCAGAAAAACGAAGGAGGTTCGATGGATGTTTTTGCAAACAGAATAGAGCCGTTACTATGGTTTGTTTTTAAATATGTAGAGTAATTGGCTCTGAACCTATAGAACCTAGCGGAGAAATTGGACCGTTTTTGTCGGTACTTCGGTGCTTGCGCACACGAAAAAGTGAACACGCAATCGATACGGCTGCATTCATTTTTTACCCACATGCCTTTCGAATTTCCAGTCTTGAGATTTTTTTTAACAATGGTTTCAATTTTACGCCAATTTTTTTTTTTTCAATTTTAGAAACAGGCATTAAGTACTTACCGAACCGCTGTATGCATCGGCGGATTACACAATCGGTGACGTCACCACCTCAAGCGCCTCAAAGTCAATAATATTGACTTTCGCTGAAGTGGTGTTGCTAGAAAGAAGATTTCATTTTGGCTCTTGAACCAAACGTGAGTAGAATAAATATGAACACCGTGACATATAAAACTTTGATGGCAAACCGATTCACGAATTAGGGGCGATTCAAAAGCATGTTACGAACAATTATTGATTAATTATGCCTTGCTCTGAGCCCTCCTGTAATGCAGTTCATTCATATAGTTTGTATTGCAAAAAAAGTGAGGTAGCGATAACAAATAGGTTCGGATTTGATCCTGTTGGACAAAGTTGGCATTATTCATGTCATACCAGTGGCGGACAAATTGATCAGGAATTATCTGCCCTATAGGCCTAACAGCTTGTTCCAGCCGGTATTCAGAACCTGTAATTATTTGTTTTTAATCATCTTCCCTAAACGTGCATAATGCATGCTTTTTCGGAACAAAAAACGGTCTTAGCTTTCACCATGTTTGACCGCGGTGTGTTTATTTGTAAAGCATACGAGGATGATCACAGTCATTAGTTATGAGTGCGTATCTGGGAATAGTAGGAGAGTTTACTAGCGGTTACGGAAGAGACTGTTATTCACACGTTTTGTTATTTTTAAAAAAACTCCATATAAGTTCAGGAGGAAACAAACGATCCATTCACACCGACGGAGATAAATGACATATCAACGTATGCCTAATAAAAATGAACGGCGTTCAGCGAGAAAATCAGGTGTCTCAGAATAAAAGTGAGCTATTTATTGACTGCAAAACAGGGACGCTATTTAACCCCACCAAATTCACTAGCAATTACCATCAATGCCTCATTAACGTTTTTACGTCATAATCACTCATAACACAACAAGATATAATTACAACGAATTGTTGTTCGAGCATCCGTCAGAACCAACGTGAGTCATCGCGAATCTTTCAATTTTGTTTATTACACAATGACGGATGTTGAGTGACATTGCGGAGATTCACCGCTTGTAAACTGTCATATAATATAAATTTTAGTACCATAGCAAGAAATTAATTTAGATTTGCTTGTGACATTTATAAATTTAAGATGAGAAAGACTTCATGTTTTAAAGCAAAATGTCTTGCCCCAGCAGGCTTTCAAGTGGTTGCTTGAGAGGTCAAAGGATGAATGATCTATGTGGACTATTGCTATGATTCACCTGGGTGCCAACGTCTGCCGCTCGAAGTAGTCCAGAAAAAAATCCGTGTTTTATTAAGATTGCTCAATCCTATGGAGATATGTCACGATTTAAAGACTTTTAGCAGAGGCCTATACTCTTACCTGAAGAACAATGTCAGCTGGAGGAGAGGACGGCAAAGATGCCAACGTCTTTGTGGCAAGATGAATGCTGAGGGGTATTGTAATGAACTTGATGAAGAGAACTAGCCGAGGAAGGGCCATGGTGATAGTGATAGAGTAAAATATAGATAAACTACAATAAATATGACAATTGGATTCAATTAGTAACATATAGTGATGAATGTAACGCATTAGTATTCTACAGTTCATATAGTCGATTCGCGTTGATACGTTCGTCCCCCTGGAGTTTTTGGACCTATTCAATGAAGTCGGAAGAGGGAAAATGAAAGAATTCAAACGCACGTGCCACACCGGCTTACCTCACGCACTGCCAACTAAATACAATTTCATTCATGTATGGAAACGCACAATAGTGATTTTCAGGCCTTAACATTCCTCACAATAACATGGTTAACAGAAGTCCCTGTGCCTCATTGCTTTTTCACCTCCGCAAGAAGGGTAGGGTCACATATCAGATGCATCGAGTTATAAACTAACGTTTTAAGACTTTTAAGGCATTTTGCGTGACGCTGTTCAAAATTTGTTGCCCCTTCAGATGAGGGATATAGAACTCAAATTTTGGGGCGGTGTAATATACCCTACCCTTCAGTGGTGTACCGACCTGGGGGCAAGTTGCCCCTCGGCTCGAAAAAGCGGGATGATATGGGCAAAATATGCAATTTCATCCCTCTTTTACAGGAAATTCAACCAATTTCAGGCCAAAAGTTGGGCAAAATTAAATTGAAATTGGCGATTTTAATGCTACTAAAGCACGCATTTAGTCAAGTTCGACCTTAATTGCGCAACATTCACCGCGACGACTTACGAAGTTTGCCCCCTCTGGCGGGCGACTTTGAATTTTACCCCATTGGATCGACTGCCTCGGTACGCAACTGGCCCACCCTACCAAAGCCACAGCACGTATCAATAGAAAGCTTATGATATGGATGCTAAGTTGGGAGAAAGTTGTTTTTGAGGCTATTCTGGTAAAATGTCCCATTTTATGTCAAAATATTATTTGGTATATATGGACATCTATGTAAGGCGATTTATCAGGATTGTAGAATTTACACCGCTACAATGTTCCAGAAAATTCTACAACAAGCAATGAAGTTTGGAAAATGTACAGTAAATATAGGACAGGATTGGAAACCAGATGTGTGATTTTCTCAAAATGCTATTTCAGATTTTTTATTATTAAAACTGTGATTATTAAAAAAATGTCACCAGTTTGTTCTCATTCGGTCAAAGATGCACGACCAGGATCGCCACAGGTGAAAAAAACGTTACAGGATAAATCCACCGAGTGTTAAGTGGATATACGATTGGTTTGCCAATTAATGTGATCATTTCAAAGGTATTCCCATTGTAAACCAAAAAAGGCTTATAGGCCTTATTGATATGTACCGAGACAAATGTACTGATTAGCATACATAAAACAATTGATATCAATTATTCCAAAATTTAAGCCATGATTCTAAAAGGAAAACGTGTTAATACATCAAGCGGGAGGTGTAAGGTGCAGCGAATTAACGTGTTCAGAAAAAAAATATATCAGTATGGAAAGGAGGACTAAAACCTGGAACGTTGTCACCTGATAGGACGGAGGAGAAACGACAACGGTTTAAGGCTCTGTGGTATTGGCGCTGAGTGTACTTACTGACTTGATTGACTCTCCGATGCGTGAAATGACTAGGCTTAGAGTAAAAGAACAAAAGTACAAGGGCAAACAAAAATGGAAAGATCCGCTTAAATGGGTATACATAACTGACTCAATTTTTGTTTTATTTATACTAGGGATTAGTTTTCGTTTATACTTTGTTTTCTTTCGTCAGTTACCAAATGGTGGTCAATGAAAACTATCGGGTATCGAATATATAAGCAGACAGAGAAGCCAAAATACCACGAGGAAAATATTACAGACAAAAACATGTTTCAGGACACCTTTTCAGCAGGCTTGCAAGTGATTTCTTGAGATGTACAAAAGATGAATGATCTATGTGGCTATTGAGCTGACCACCTGGTTGCCGACGGCGACAAAGCCCATGGAGCGTACTAAAGGTGATTCAAAACGAATGTTACCATTTTTTATTGTAGTAAAAAATCTGTAAGAAATCCGTGCTAAACTAAATGCCATAGAAAGAGCAGTTTCTGAATGTTAATTAAAAAGAAATTTTGAATTTGCTCGTGCCAACTCCGAGTTATACTAATTTGAATAAAACCACCCTTTTCCTGACTGTACACATAGCTGGTAATGGCTTAAGTGCTATTTACACCAAATCACTAATGCATAAACAAAAAAGTCTCCATGGTTTACACTTTCAATGTCAAAAATGAGTTTTTTTCTTTTATACTAAAAAAATCCATCAATCAAGAGAAATTCTAACAATGCTGACAATTTAAATGCTATGGAATTTGAATCTCGCGAGTGTCTAGCCACGGTTTCCTCTTGGCAGAGTTCTCTTAGAAGAAAAACAAATCATTGCATGTTTGCAATTCTTGATCAGAAATAATTGCAAGAAACAGATGAGTTACGATGAAAATCTTTAAGTACAATGCGGATGAAAAGAAAGATGAACTGAATTTTCGCCTGATTTATGGTTCTTGAATATAAAAGCAAAATTTCATTTTGACAATAAAAAGTTGCGAACCAATGGATCTGTCTTGTTTACGTTTATTGATTGGGTCATGAGAGAAACTGATGCCAAGTTACCCACCAGAGGTGGCAGTCAGTAAAGGGGTGTGATATTTTATTCAGGAGTATAACCGGGGTGTGGCATGTGCAATTCAAACATCTTTTTAATTTCGACTCCATAAATTGCTCTTTGCGATGAATATTACTCTACAGTGAATTTCCTTTTAGATTTTTACTAAACCACGACAAAAAATGAGTAAACTTCTTTTGAATCAGCGCAGCCTGTATCTCTCCTCAGGTTTACGAGCCCCCTTTAAGTTTGTCCAGGAGAAATCGTGACTATTACATTTATTAATCACATACCCATGGGTTTCTACTGCAAGGTTATATGAGTACCCCTAGACCTCAGTTTATTCCTAATTGTTCCATAACCGTATATCCTGCAAATGGCCCCAGGTATAATTTTAAAAAGCTCTTCTATTACGTAAGATATTGAATTTTGAATTTGTTTGTAAAAACTTTCGAAATTGTTCAACCCTATTGGAGGAGGAGGTTACGATTGAATATTTTAGAAGAGGCATAACTTTTTCCCTGAAGAAATGGCTGCTGGAGGAGGAGGACGGCAAAGTGTCAAGTGTCGTGTGGCAATGAAGGCTGAGGGATTGTTCGGAACTTGATGGGGGAGAACTCTCCGATGCGGGTCCATGGTTGATTTGGACTAGAGTAGAAAAAGGGTGTTTCCGTGGTCTTGATAGTTATCTGCCTTTAAAAGTCTTCTTAAGTCAGCTTTTTCCTAGCTCCTTAGTGTTTCTTGCTCTTTTTTCACCTGTCAGCGCCTGCCTATTTTTGTAAACGGCGCTCCCTAAGTCTCATTATTTTATTATATTATTAGTTTAAACAGAACATAGACTCATAACCTGAAGAAAGGTCAGTCGAGGAGAGGACGGCAAAGATGCCAACGTCTCTTGTGGCAATGAATGCTGAGGGTATTGTACTGAACTTGATTTGTGGAGAACTCTCAGATGACAGGGAATGGTTGTTTTGGCTCATAGATAAGAAGAAAAAAGAAAAACAAGAAGTTAATGATAATTGGCTTATTAGTATAATATCGTCAGGTGAATACAAAACATTCGTATCTACACTTTTATTAACTAATTAACTAAGCGAACAGTTAGTTTTTTATACGACTTTGTTTTACTCACATGAGCGTACATTATTATCTGTTTCCCACCTTCCGTTCATAAAGTAATCCACTTGTAAAAATAATACAGAGCTGTATGGGGCCTTCCTATCTATATACCCGAAACAAGATTGTCAATGGGTAGGCCTACATCAAAACATTGATATATTGCCAATTTCTACCTCCGTGTCTTAAAGGAACACGTGTTTAGCACATCTGGTGTTCTGTAAGTAGGCTTTCATCCGTTGCGTTGAGTTCTGTACACGAGACCGGGGACACGAGAAAGCAAACATCGCGGTGACTCAAAAGCTGGTCGAAGTTTTAAATGTTAAGGCATCTTAAATCATATGGAATCATCTGCTACAGGATTCGCCCACAGGAGTCGGTCGTTTCAACAGAATATGACCGATGGAGCGCGATCATCTCAAGCCTGCCAATGTGGTCTCCATCACAGAATGCCGATCACATTCTTAATGAGTTGCCGTACTTTCAAACCCCAGATAATCAACAGGAGGCTGGCGGCTGCTGCTCATGCGCAAGAAGAAGAAGTCGGCTACAAAAAACAAACAGACTGGTCTACCCGGGGATAAAACGGGACTCATTTGCGGAGTACGACAGATTGGCCGATTCCCCAACTCGCCTACGGACTGTAAGATATCCAAAACCTTTACACTATGGCCCTAAAACATTTATACTAAACTACCTGTACACCACTACTAAACAGGAAATATACAAAAATGACGCAGTGTACAAAAATAAAAGAAAGAACTAATGGGGAGCCATTAGAAGTTCGAAGAAAAAGCTCAAGAGCCACAATTTTCATCAGCTCTTTAGGTTCGCCTCGCCATCCCGATACAAAAGCTATTGCGTCCCGGTAAACGCCATCATCAAATCACACAACTTTTCCCCAGATAGAATAAATTCTCATTTATACCCAGAAAACTCTATTGACGCTATCTACATACCATTAACAACAATTGAAGAAAAAATTAGGCAGTAATTGCCTCACCACTACCTCAAAAAAAAGCAGACGGAATTGTCTTAAGAAACCAGAACCATGCACGTCCTGCTGTTTGGATCTTTTGGGGTGTTGAGCAGTATCAGAACCCGAAGCTATAAACATAACGGTCGATCATGTGAACTTTTGACGGAGTGATCCAGATTGGCTTATTTTAGATATTTTTAATGCTAGCGCTTTGTGCATAATACAACAATTGTTATTATTTATTGGGATCAAATACATTTGTTAATTTTCAAGGATTGAGAACCATCCATAATAAATTACTTCTCTGACTTGCATAAGGCTCAGACATCATAACATAAAATAGCTGTAATATTCAACTAGGGAACCCATGTACCTTGGGGCTTTTGTGGTTGGGCAACAATCATTGGAATCGTAATGTTCTTGACAAAGAATATTTTCGCTCGTTCCCAAGCAACAAACACTTCCTTTGTACACCTGGATGACTGAAGCTTTTCAACATCTCGGGCCCTGGAAAAAGAAAGGTTTAATAAAAAATATTTGAATTCGAGTTTCATTGATTTTCTATTTAGTTGTTCAATGTTCAATACAAATTCATCCACATTGCGCAATCAATAAGCAAATGGTCCAGAACCCCACACTAGTAATATAGTTCGAGAAAGCTTTATTAAAGAAAGGATTGCCACTACAGGAAAAAAATATAACCCACCTGAAAAGTTTTAACAGTCCTAGTTTCCTATCAACGCGTGTTTATTATTAATTGTGATAGTTATTGTGACTAAAATATTTTTCTCGGAATTTCCCATGCCTTTTGTTCCTAGATGTTACTGCATGCAATGACCCGTTATTGTGCATTTGAACGCCCACATCCCAAATCTAGTATTTATTAATTAATTCATTCAAACAGGATGTTAAAGGCGAATCGTAAAATCTCCAGTTTGTGTCGCCTGTGCGTTGAGGCCCGAAAGACAATAGGGATCACTTCGTCCCCTGTTATGTGTCTGTGGTGAAAAAGGTTAAAATTTGCCTTTAATATCCGCTGGAAAATGTCAAATTGACCTCAATTTGAAACGTTGCAGAAGTGAATTGGGGAACCAAACTTGGTTTGGATATTGCACACAACCCTCATTTTGTTTATGAGTCAAAGGTTACATGTCAGGTTAAAAGGGTATTCTCTGAGGCCTATCATCACAAACCGAGGACCGTGAGGTATTTGTGTTTATGTTCGGTCAAGATTACCTTTCTCAGGCTTGGAAGTGTTTTCTGAGAGGTCAAAAGATGAACGATCTTTGTGACGAGTGCTACGTGGAACCGCCTGCCCCGAAGAGATCCTATTTCATGGAGCGTATTCTCCGCTTGCCACCGGGGTAATCTGCCCCTCCAAGTAGCCAGAGATAATCGGCCTCTTAAATTTGATTGGTCAAAAACACCGTGCGTCTAAGGACAAAGGGTTACACATCTGAAATTTCCAAAACAAAAACACTATTATTTTCTAAGAATTATTTATAAACAATTATTCTATGAAATAGAATCTAAAGAGGATAAGCAGCGATTGTTTTTTTTTGTTTTTTTTTTTTTTTTTGCGATTGCCGTGATCCGAAAATATCTGAAAAACATTAAAAATTCGTATTTTGGTACTTGTTACTGGCATAGATGTGATATAACGTGCAAAGTTGTTGGACTTGACATTCCGTGTTATAAGACAAGCAGTCAGTGGATGCGCCCAGACTTCATTTTCTGGGGGGAATTTTTTGGGGAAAGTTGCAATTCTGGGTGAAAAATATCAAAATTTTGAAAATTTTAAAACAAATGTTGCCCCCAAATCGCTGATTTTGCAAAAATCAGTCATTGTCTTCCGGACCAGGGGTGGGGGGGAGGAAAACTAGGGGGAAAGAAAAAAATGGGGGGGGGGGGGGGCGAAACAATCCCCCCATGCAACACACTGGCGCCGCCACTTGAAGCCAAAGTTATTTGATTCTGGCGCTGTAATTCTATATACGTGCGTATCAAAAATATAAGTGCAATATGTGCATCATGACCTGTACAGGTTTGACGCAAATCATGAATATTGTATTATTGATCTTGTTATTCTGTTGCGTGTAAAACCCACAATCAGTGTTAGGTAGATTTTGAGAGTCGCCGTTTCGTTTTGTATGTCGATTTGGGGAGGGACGGTATGGCAAAATTTCCTCAAATAATTCATTTGGTGGTTGTGTTTGGTTCCTACATTAAAAAGTATTATGAAATTAACTAACTAGTTCCCCAGGCAGACAAATTGAATATTTATTAATCTTTTCCTGAAGAAGGCCATCGCACACAACTGTTGAAAAACCATGTGAGCTTTTTTACAGAGTTATCTGTGATAATAAACTAAAAAATGCATTTCCACATTATTTGTTCTCTTGCATTGTCGCTGCTTATTAAAGGGATACCGCATTCATCAAAACAATAATTTAAAGGTTACGGGGGGTTTCCCCAAAATTTTTGTTGGGGCTTTGGACAAGTAGGTCTGCAGCTATTGTAGTCAAGCAATTCTAACTGAATCTTAAAATTTCTCAGACATCGCTCGCTTCCACATTAATTCGTTAAAAATTGTACGCGACTAGGTAAACCCTTTTTCATAACACGGTAAAATTACATAGTTATTTAGTAAATTTACTAATTAATATGATGTGTTATGTATCTAAATGTAATTTTTTTAATTTGTGTAAGATACTAGACTTCAGTTTGTTCAAATTGTTGACTCGCAAACAGAAACAATTGTAATTTTAGGACGGTTATTTGTACAGTGCGATCATTAAGAGGCCATTATGTGAAAAGCTATGTGAAAATGAGTCGTTATAACCGGATTCAATATGACGTCAGCCACTTGACATGGTTGGTGGACAAGAGATGCATTACATTCCAGGATTACACTACATTAAGCTTATTCAATCGATCGAGTTTAGCAATTGCACAGGATCATTGAACAGACAGATGAATGTATTGTAGTACTTGAATGCGTCTATCTTGTCCACCAACATGGCTGGCTATTGAATACGTCTATTAGTCTACTCAATCTACGGTTGACCTGGACAAACTGCTACAGAAGGTTTCTTGCCGTAACTTGTTGTATTAAACCCTCCAGAACAAACATATCCAAAAAGGTTAGAAAAAAGGAGAATGCAAGACATGTAATTTGCATAAAAACCTATGTGCAATGTTTGCCTATATTTGGGTATTATACAAGTATTAAAAGGGACGACCCCGATTTAAGTAAATAAAGTTCATCTTGATAGAATGGTCTTCACCCTAAACCCCATCTAGTAGGGGGGGGGGGGAAGTAAGGGTTTTTTTGCGATGAATTTCAAACCGTTTCATTGTGAGAGCTAAAAAATATGATTTTGGCCCTATATGTGGAAATAATATCGTCTACCAAAAATGGGGGTACATTTCGCTCATAATTCCAACAACATATCCTTTAGCCCTAAGACTTTCACAGGGTAAATGAGAACAATTATAGCTTTCTTCAATACAAAAATGTGACCCTTCCGGGAAAATCTTGGAGTATGGGACGATGCTATTAGCGACCAGGCCACCCCACGCCCCTTTACCTTGAGTTTTCTTGCTGTCAAAATAGGCCCGAGGGGTACTTGAGGTCTAACATTTTTGAGTTGGGTTACCGTGTTGTGCAGATCGGTTGATGATTCTCTTCCTCATGACGGTCGTGTATACAATCAGGTCTCTTGGCATTTACCGCATGTTAGGCTGACCTTTATATGCCAGCATCTCTAATGATGCTTTGTAGTAGTTCTTTTGAAGCACGTATCACATCCCCTGTTAGAACTGCGTAGTCAAGGTCTGTGAGATGCCGACTTTGTTGACGCCTTGAATGCTTGGCCGCTTTTTATGCGGCTGTCCTATTACCCAGGCTATTCCAAAATGACTCCCTTTTAAAATGTTCACAGAGATACAAAATGGACCCCCATTTTCTTCTTCTGTTATCCCTTTTATCCCAAATCAACATTTTCGCAGCCTACGTGAACATTTTTAACATATATAATTTCATGGCAGCCAATTTTATAATTCCATGACAAGGTGGAACTCTGAAAAAGAGACCTTTCCATTTAATTCAGGTTTTAACATCATAGGCCCCCTTCTTAAGTTTCATACTGGAGACCCCATTTTAGGTACATTTTATATGAAAGACCTGGAAGGACCTGGGAAATGACCCTTATTTTCACTGGCCGAGGCACATATACCCAACATTTCGCATAGGGAGTGTCCCTCCCCCGGCACTAGTTGACCCAAGGTGTTTGAATAAATTACTCTCTTGATAATAATTGCTAAATAAAGACTCCCCATCCAGATTGCGTTGACAAATCATCTAGAATGCAAAAGTAATTTGGCGGGAAAAAGGCGGCAAGCTTGAATAATGACCATCACTTTCCACTTTTAATACTACTTTTTAATATAAATCAATTGCAAGTGACTCCACACCTTGCAGGCATAGCAGGTAAAACCTGTTCAAATACGAACAGAAAAAATGGAAAAACTCTCCTAAACATTGCATTTAGAGATAAGACCTTTGTCGAAACGAAATATGGGCGCGTATACGTCCACGTAAGTTAAATGCAAATTACCATGTATTGCCAGGCTTCCCTTTTTTCTTTATCTTTTGATAGTGTTTGGGAAGGAGGAGATCTGTTACTCTAGTTACAGAAAGAAACCTTCTGTAGCAATTGTCAGGTGTACCTAGTATTTTTTCATGATTGAGTGACTATATGGGTTCTCGCACATATACATCCATTTATTGCAGGAGGAGAATATTAGCCCACTATTAGATGCTTGTTTTTAGCTAACAGAATTTCAGTGTGTGTTGTTGGTCTGTCTTGTTCTTTTATTGTCTTTTAAATTATTTTGATTACTTTAAGCGACCCCCAAAGTAGAGTAGAGTTCAATGTTTCAGGTAACCTTCCCAATTTTTCTCCAAAGTGGTTCGTTGATTAGTTTGTACTGAGTAGTTCTTTTGGCAATTGAGACACTCTAACGTGATAAGGGTTTTCTCAACAATATGTGTATGCGTTAGAAATATCTATTTGGTAGAAAGAAGAAGAAAGTATATAATTAGTTACGATTGCGCTCTACAAAGTTGTTAGGCAATGAAACACTTTTCTTGCTTCACTTTGTAAAATGTTAAAAGCTAAACATGCATGTCAAATGGCTAAACATCAAGTTTAATTTGCTAAACCTAGCAATTCCAACACTAAAAACATGTTCAGCATTCGAATGGTTACAAATGAAGACAGAAAGTGATTTGGAAAATGTTTAATCTCTAAACAAAGTTTTTGCGGTGTGTGCTAACAGATAATTTATACAAAAGATTACAATTTTTTTATGAAATACGAATTGTGATTATGTGCCGGGACAATGGCGCCAACAATTAATATATAAAAGGTATTTTTTCATATTGACAATATTTATAAAATATTTATGCATATAAAACCTTGTCACTAGAACAAGGGACCATCTGACTAAGTGTGACAATGTTCTAATTACTATGCCTCATGAATATTTATAGGTGTTGCGGCATTTTTCATTGGTCAATCCGCTAGGGGGGCCAATCTAGTATTTCGCCTACTTACCCTGGGGAAAAAACTATGAACTCCACCACCCTTACTACCGCATCTTATATCGCCCCACGCGTCAAAGTTCACAGATTAGCTTAGCGTGAATGAATTACGCGAACGGTGTATTCAGTAGACGATGAGATTGATCATCCACATCAAAATGGCGTCATGCTGTTGACACCGTGATTATAGTTGGTGAAGCAAAATGTTAGCCTATTGAAGAGGTAGAATAAGAAGTACGTCGTAAGTCCACAACTTAGTTTAATTAAATTACTCCCCTTTTTTCACTTTTATGATAACACACAATCAAGACAAAGTGGTCGAGTAGCCCATCAGGATTATTTTTGCATTCTGTGTGAGCAAGGATTCTTACATCGTGATGTATTTGCGTGCGCCACAGCCTACAGTACGGTTCGGGTAGCTGAGTGAGATATTTTTTAAGTAACCGGGCTGTGATATTTTAGATGAACAAATCAGGTATGCTTTAAAGATATTTTTTCTTTGATCTTAATAGAGAACCACGTATTAAATTCTTAACCTTAGGCAAGTGACTAATTGACCATTGAAAACTAGCAAGTCTGCTTACACATGCCCCCAGACGTTCCTATTTATTATAAACGTATCTTTTAATATTTATGAGGTTATGTATATAAAAACGAATACAAATTTCGGAAACGTAGTGAAAATCACTGTCCTTGGTGTTTGGATGAGGGGAGCTGCTTACTCGATTGCGTCTCGGGAGGTAGACCCCTCTCATCAAGTGCGCCAAAATACCCTAGCCTGTCGTGTCAACAAATGAGTTGCTGAAATCAGTGAATGGAGGAGAGGAATAAACGATGAAATCCAAGTATATTTCACAGTCTGCAGCCATCGAAATCTTGGCGGGATATTCGCCAGTTGTCTATCTATGTCGGAAATGTGAATCAATCATCAACATCACAAATTTCCTCTGCACAATACAGGAATTAGTCGCTTATCACAATGAAAGTTGTCACCACCTCTGTCCGTTCATTGATTTTATCACGTATCGATTATGCCAATTCAGCACTGTCGTTATCTCTGTGAAGGACACATAAGAAACTTAAAAATTATCCAAAACAGAGCTGTAAATTCATTTTGGATGAGGTTGAAGGTACCCAATCATCCCCAGTCTCAAAAAAACTGTTGCCTGTAAATCGCGCATAGCTTTAAACTTATGCTTTTCACATACAAAAGTTTCCACGAAACGTTCTACCGTCGTACCGAGTGATATCCTCAAGGTTCAGATTTTGGGGTTGAAAGTCTGAGATCTGGTAGCGATGGTTTTAGTCTGACAATCCCTCGTACAAATCAGAACACGTAGGACCACAAGTGATTCAGGCAGCTACTCCTCGTATATGGAATTACTTCCACTAAATATCCACAGTGCACATCAATCACAACTTTCAAAAAGGCCCTTAAGACTCATTATTCCCGTCTTAATTTTGTTCTCGCGACTTATCATGACTGTTTTAGAATTTTCATAAGTATGTTGTCTATGAGTACTTGTTTCATTTGCTGAATTTTTATGACATGTAATTAAGCTGTAGCTGTAAATATAATAAGTGTATAGTTAAGTGTAGTTTTACAACTTTCTACATTCTACTACTTTTGTGCAGCGCTTGCCCTTTTTTGATAAGGCTCTTTATAAAATTTGGTGTTTATTATTATTTTATATTATCATCACTCCAACACCTCAGGACAGTAATTTTCACTAATCCCTCGAAACCGTGGTGTTGTATTGTATACTGTCAGTTAAACCTTGTCACTCCGTTTTCGCCATTATTTGGACAAGGTTGTAAACTGAAGCGAGACGTATGAACAAGTTAATACATTGAAGTCACAGAGCCACAACATAAAGTTCACAAGAAAATGCATATGAATGAAATATCATTTTATATATTACAGTAATTCATAGTTAAACACACTCTTTCATAGATTTCAAGGAATAACAATAAACACTCATGCGTTGCTGAGCGACAAGTTTTTAGCAGCTAGTGATTTCCCAGGGTCAGCAGTCGTATAAAAATATCAAATGCCCTCCATCTCATCCATGACGGCACCCCCTTTTTTTACAAGCAGCTAGGGGCCGACCAGGTAACCGGATACTAAACTATAGATTGCAAGGACTAGCATATAGACACGCCAACTAGGACCGGCCAGAATAATATAGATTTTTGTTTTTTTTTAAATACTTCTTGATATCGGTTGCGCATATTTGGTGAAAAAACATTTAAAAAAAAAAAAAGTGTTTTATGTAATTAACAAAATTTTGCCCCTTCTACCCTTTTTCCCCTTTTGCCCCTTCGTAGTGGATAACATTTTGCATATAGTTTCAGGAATGTAAATGTATTTATGTCCCCAAATATGAGCGAAATTTTATGAAAAGTCCTTCAGAGAGAGGGTTATGCGTTTGGTGCGCGTCAAAAAAAATAGGGTTTTTGGAACCGCCATTCATTTTGACTCGGTACAACCGATTTTCATTTCTCCTGTTAGATGGTCAGATGGTGTGCCCCATGCCCCGTCAATACCAAAGTTGGTTTTAAAAAAATCAAACGGAAACGTTACGCGTTCACCTGGCATGACAAATGTCAACTGTGGGATTAAAAAAGTTGTTTTTCAACTTTCAACTGACCCTCATTTCTTGCATTAAATTTCTCAGTCAACGGTGTGATGGAGGTACTCCCTCTTCTATTGACGTTATTCATTGGTCCGTACAAGCAATCCAATTTTCGCCCTAACAGGTTTACCGTATACCGACAAAACCCCTACCATTCATTTAACTACTATTTGAAGCCATTTTGACGTTCCTGTGTCTGCATTTCTTCTGGTGTAAAATCGAACAAGTTATCAGTAGCCAGCTCTTTACCGCCATATTTGTCATGTGTCGTATGGTGGGGGACACCCATTCTAGTGGGTGGCGTTACATTTTCTCCTCTTTTTTCCTCTATGTTCAACAAGTTGCTGCAAGAGCATTGAGTGTTCAATTGTTTAAGTTAGGGGCTAATTTAAAGCTTTGTTGATTGTACTTTCTAAATTTGTATTGCATTTCTTTAGGAAAAATTATTTTAAAAAAAAAAAAATCACAATATCAACGAAAGGTAAAATTGGTGGAGTGGCGGGGGAGGAGTATGTACAAACTCAATGGGAAAAACATTATTGTTCTTAACACATATTGGAATGTGTGTTATTTATTCAGGAATTTGCTTTTAAACATAATTACTAGCCTTCCCTGGTGGATGACTATAATTTTTGAGCAAATTAAAATTTAATTGTAATTTACATTGCAATTAATACAGAATATTAATAATAGCTTGATAAAGTCAAGGACCGTAATGTGTCATGTATTACTGCAAATTAACAAAAATCAGAATGTGTACGTATTGTATGCAATAAATTGGTAATAATAAATTGGGTTAATTGGTTCATTAATTAATCCATAAAACATTTTAAACACTATTGGGTGTATATAAAAAGTGCTCAAAATTTGAAACATGAGATATGAAGTGTATTAGATCGAGCAGGTGGTAACAGAAGCTGTAATGAAAAATGTAATAAAATACCCCTTTACACCGACGAGAAATGAAAAACAACATAAAGCAAATGCGATATGAATGTGGCTCATATTTGCCAGGAGTTCGTATCCTATTTTTTCCAATTCCAAATGCAAAGTATTCCCCAAATATTTATGAATCTAAATTCCAGTTTCTTTCCAATCCCAAAAGCACTCAGCGACCGTAATGTACGAAACCAATGAGGGTCCCACTTCCTCAGCATTTGCTAAAGAATGTACCGCGGAATGAACAGGCATAACTACAAATTCGAAGTTCCTGCTATAATCCGAATGCACCTGCGACCTTAAATATACTAAGCCGTTGTGTTCCATGCCCCAGCAATTTGCAAAGGAAGGTACCGATCCCATAATATAGCCTTAAACTCACACTGAGTACCAATAGGGGGGGGATCCTTTTGGATACAGTATCATACAGATTTAATGTGCAATTTACTAAAGGAACTGACCTAGAACTAGCTATAGCCTAACTAAGTTACATTCCAATTACATTTATATAATATATGCTACAAAAAAAAAAAGGTTTTTTTTTCCAATTTTAGAAGGTTCAGATCATTAATGACCCAATTTCTTAAATTTCCCGCACAAAACAAAGATTCAAACATAATCGTAAGATAAATAACTCCCAAAATTTCTAATTACAGAAGTCCAATATGTTCAAAGAGCGAGCAAGCTACCAATAAACCCAATAAAACCAAATTGAGGAAGTAAAGACTTTCTATGTCTACCACATATCGTGAGGGCAAGTGTGGTCTAGGGATTGAGCATTCGCCCCGCACTCCAAAGGTTGTGGGTTTCGAGCCCACTGCGGCCAAGCGTGTTGTACCCTTGATAAGGTTGCTTTGCCTCAATACTCCTCTCAACCCAGGTGTTTATAAATGGGTACCAGCAATTTCAATGTTGGGAAGTGTTAAACAGCTCGTTGTGGAGGTGTGGCGATCCCCCTTCAGCAACATTATATGTGGAGTCTGGCACAATCGCGCGAAAGAGAGATGGGCACTCCGTTCCTGTATACACAGGTCGTCTCTTTACCTTTACCTTTACCTTTCACCACATATCGGGAGGAGGGAAAATTTTATAATTGGCCACAAGCCCGAGGGCAACCAACTCCCCGGTGGCAAATAGCGAAGTGAACCCGTTTTCAGGAGAGCGGGCAGCTTCCCGAAAAACACACCATGATTGGTTTGGAGGTTTCAAATCAAAAGGGTGAAGCCCGATTGGTTCCCATACAATGGTAAACAAGCTACCCAAAAGGGATCAGAAATCAATTCCTGGTGTTAAATCAGTTTATTGTGTTTGCAATAACTTTATTTACACCCGAGAAATGAAACACATAAAAAGCAATGCGATATGAATTGGTGCATATTGCCAGGAGTTAGTCTCATTTATTCCAATTCCAAATCAGTATTCCAATATTACTGTATCTATATTAAAGTTCTTTCCAAATCAAAAGCACTCAAGCGACCAGTAATGTAACGAAACCAATGAGGTTCCCACTCCTCAAGCCATTTGCTAAAAGAAAGAGTTACGCGGAAGAACTAACACATTCGAAGTTCCTGTATAATCCTAATGCACAATGCGACCATTAATATACTAAGCAGTTGTGTTCCCACTCGCCAGCAATTTGCCAAAGAAGGTAACCGATTCCAATAATATAGCCTAACTTCACACTTGCAGTCCCAATTAGATCCTTATGGCGATACATACAGATTTACTGTGCAAAACTTGCTAAAGGAACTGACCAATCCACTAGCCTAACTTAAGATACCATCCAATTTCATTTTTATATATATAATATATTGCTACAGTTCAATTTATAGAAGGTTTAGATCCATTTTTAAATGGACCCAATTTCTTAAATTCCGCCAAAGCAAATTATCACCCGAAAAGTTGCCCAAAACTCCCCCCTTTAAAACAAACAAGCGAAGCGATGAAATCGGAATGCTTCTGGTGGTGATTCAAATAGCAAAGCACAAGAGAAACTGTTTTGACAGAGGCTTCCACGAGCAACCCAAATGCGAATTCCCAGACACTATAGCCTACTTGCAGTGAGTTTATGAATGCGAATGATCCAGAACACTACTTCATTACACAGCAAGAATCCTACGCACGGTGTTAACTCAGACTTAAGATATCCCTGTTACTCTTTAGCTCTTACTCCAAAGTAACTGTCCCGTGACTAGCAGTTTAATGTGGTAATTGAGAGCACACAGTGTAATGTTTTTATATATACCTAATGACAAATGACTCAGCAGCCTCAGTAAGATACTATAAGCCGAATCAAACCCTAACAGAATGTGCAAAATTAGAGAAGCATTTGTCTCAGAGTACATACAAAAATCAATAGTCCCAGTAAATTACTTAGACCGAAAATGGACCCAAAACAGCATTGCTGTAATCTAGGGAAACCGATTGTTTTACAGTATTTAAATTTACACAGCACAGATTGTCTACAGTATATTCTATGAGAGTGTTGAATTCATAGGTTGGAAGCATATAAACCAAGTTTTCATTTTGACTCACTTTTTGAACTACAGCCAAACCCACATATTTTAAATTGGCGTCAGAGGTAGGATTCTTCCCGAACAATGTGTTAAACCAATAATGAGTGATGCCCTAAAGTTCCGTTTTTGAGCAAAGAACCTGGGTGGGGGGGGGGGGGGGGGGGTGGGGGGGGGTAATTTTTTTAAGGGGGGGGGGGGGGGGGTGGGGGGGGCATACACAACCATTAATCAACATTGAGCCACTAAACTCTCCCCGGGCTTAATGGCTGGATTAACGAAATCAATCAGACTAAACGGAATTAAAACATACACACCATAATTGAGAAATGATAAAAAAGTCTCATGGCAAAACCAAAATACAGACTGTCCCCAAAAAACTTACAATCAAAAATTAATTTTTTGGCCAATTTTCATGCGATTTTTGTTGGTGTAATTTGGGGGGGTCTGGTTCAGGAGTTATGGCTAATTATCTGGACAGTTTGAAAACCTGTTGGTCCAGTTTTCGGCTATCCGAATATCAACAAAGTTGCCTTTGGGTGAAAATCACCTGTAAGACATTCCCTATTGAAAATTAAAATAAAGAGTAGGTATTTAAAAGTGTCTGACTTCTTGTGATTATAACATAATTTATAACTTATTAATGTCGCATTGCTAATAAATACATGTAGCATTTGGGAATTCAAATTCCAAACAGTCTTGGTATTCTCAGCTTTACTCCAGGTTTCCGCAGAAGGTAGAACATAAAAACACCCTTGTTGAAAGTAAAATGAGACCTTGGACACAACCATCCTTCATTTTATGCTCTTGTTGAAATGCTTCTTCATAGATCCTCCCTGGTATCTTGGAGGCAGTGGGAATAGGGAAAGGGGAAAGTGTCCCTCCCACATTTAGAGATTGTCCACACATTGTCCCTCAACACGACTTGTAGACTGTTACATTAGTTTCAGCAGTCAAATTTCCCCAAATTCCACGAATTTCATGATTATTGTCCTTTGAGAGTGAGTCCCTCATTACACCCACAGACTAATGAGTTCTGGTGCTTCATTGGAAAGAATTTTATACTGATTAGTTTCAATGCTCCATGATAATACATTTCGCCTCTGATCTGTACCAATATTCTTTGTTTTTAATCCCACAATGATGCCACATGCCTTATACCTTTTAGTTCGAACCATTCAGGTGAAGAAAAACTGCCCCAGTGGTATTTACATTTTGTTAAAAATGACAATATCTCCGCTTAGGGTCCATCAAATGGATGGAATAAAAGCTACGATTTAGCATATGATCTTGTCTAACAAATAAAGTCAAAAATATCTGGCAAAAATGAAAGTTATATTTTTTATAATGTCGTTTGAGGTATAGTTGTATTGGGACAGTTGTATTGATTTAAAAGCCTATAGTAGGGGATCCATGGGTGGCATATTTGAGGGAACCCATACTCAAGATCCACTAAAAAGGTTTGAGATCGAAGGTTTTTGGAAAATTCGAGGGTGTGATTCCGAAATATGCACATGCAAAAAGTTGTCAAGTGTGGAAAAGTTGATTTTAAAGGGGCAATACCCGTATTTTCCTTTTTTTAAATATAGCTTTATGAAGCCATGTGCAAGATCCATTAATTTGACTAAAGGGTTTAATTAAAAGTGTTTATGTAATTTGAGGGGGCTGATTTCAAAAAGACACTTACAACTCACCACATTGATGGAAAGTGTTTTAAAGGGCATTACCCGGATTTGCCTTATTTTTTGAAATATAAGCGTTATCAAACCATGCACAATATCCACTTATTTGACGGAAAGTTTTAAGAAGTGTTTTATGTCGATTTGAGGGTGTTGATTTCAACATAGACACCATACAAAATCCCCACATTGGTGGAACGGAAGGAAAGTGGATTTTAAAGGGGAATTACCACGATTGTTTCCTTATTATTTTTAAATAGCATTATCCACAAATGCCAAAAATCCACTAATATGACTAAAGGTTTAGAAGTGTTTTAGGTGAATTTGAGGGTGCTAATTTTGAATATACGCCAGCCAAAATCACCCCACGTTGGTGAAAGTTTATTTTAAAGGGGAAATTCTTAATTTTCTTAGTATTTTTTGAAAAAAAAAACGGATTCTCTAGGGAAATAAATAATTGAGAGGACATAGAGGTCCTCTGAGATGGGCTGCCCTGATTATCATGTTCATGAATGTTTGTATAAAACTGGTCAGGAATTAAAGGGCCACGCTTCTATTGACAAATTAGATTGAAAAAAAGTACTAATTAAGTTGGAGTGTTATAGCGTTAAGGATTTGTTTTAATTTTAATGCCTGCCAAATATGTCCTTTATGTGAGAGTTCAAGAGGGATCGATGTTTTCATCAGTTTCCAGAGAAAAATAATTGGTTTTATCCTACTGAATGTAATTCTCATATGTTTACCAAAGGAATAGTTAATTGAAAGAAACGTCAGAAAATTGTTTAGGGTATAGAGATTTATTTAAGTGCTTTAAAGTGGGTTCGGTATAAATTACAATCAAACAATTCTTTGTAGATAGAACCCATCCAACATGGCAGCAGTTTTTAACAAAAACATTCAAAGTTTGTTGTGACCCCTATTAAAAAGCATTCCCCAGCTTGTTCATGCACCCCAATTTCTGAAGAAAATGGTAGAAAGAAAATGGTATCCACCGGACAAAAATACACTCAATTCACAGCTCATCATCTGTTTACGTTTGGAAATTTTTAAAAAACCATAATATTTACGAAAGGGAAATAAAGGTGGTACATTATTTTTCAACGAACTTAGTCTTTTTCCCGCAGTTTTAGAGGAACATTCACCTACAATCAATAATTATCTTGTTTAAGAACTATTTTATTAAGCATTAGAGTAATTTCATCATTTCGAAGAACAAAGGGCAATATAAAGATATAACCCAAAATCAGTGAGTCGTAACAGGGGGGGAGGGAAGGGGCACACCCCAGTTAGAATTTTCCCTTCTTCTTGCCCCATGAAGCAAGTAAGTACAGGTTCATTGGGGAATGCGTGTTTGTGCCCCCCCGCCCCCCTTCCAATGTTTCTGCCCGCCTGCATGCTCTCCCTAAATGAAAATATCTGGTACACCACTGGATACAAAATGGATATCAAAAGGTTCAATCTGAAAAAAATGTTCATTTGGTTGAGTGGTCTCAAGCTATGGTCCACCCCTGATTCAATAAGTCAGCAAAAACAAGACTTGTCCACGGAGCGTCATTTTTCTTAAGGATCAGTCACACAGCCGATTGTTTTTTTTGCTAGAAAACCCACTTCCGACTGATCAAGATGGTGACGATTGGCCAATTTCAAAAAAAAATCGTGCGCAGAGTATTTCTGTTCATGTGTAGGTTTGTACGTAACAGTCCCAGCCTTGCCCAATTTTCTGTTAGTCTTAACCGATTATTTGCTAGAAAACGCGTCCAGGACTGTTTCAAAACTTGTGCCGATTGGCCATTTTCGAAAATCGTGATAATTTTTCCTTTTTAGGTGTAATTTGGCCAAGTTGGGAGTGTCCTGTACAGTCTTCTGTAGTCTGGGTTGTAAGGAGCACGTGGCAAATTGAAAAAAAAAAAAAACGCCACGATTTTTTTCTTGCCGCTTTAAAAAATCGTGGCGAGTTTGGGAATAGTGAGAGTCGGCTGTGAACACGATTGAGCGGTTAGAGGCGGTAGCCCGATGATTTGCGCGCATCAGAGTGGTTGTGAGCAGTGGGAAAGTGGTCGGCAGTGAGTATGATTCATGCCGAGAGGGAAAGATGCAAGCCAACTGGACTGTTAAATCGGCGACTACATTCGGCGACTACAGGACGAGAAGTCGCCGACTTGCAGTATGACGAATCTGTGCGTTCGGTTAAGGCGCGGACTGATGTATGATGCGTTCGCCTATACTGCTAGGCGATTGAGATCTCTGTCTTGTATATTTTGCAAGTAAGTTTGAACACAAGACTGCAGCCGATTTCGAAACAAATGTGTCTGTGTAGTTGGGGTAGAGTCGCGGTAGCGTCGTGGTTGTCTTCTATGTGACTGTACGTTGGCCGTCAACAAATCGGCGACAATCGCCGAGCAGTCGGGACAGCAACATGTCACAAATTGTGACGTCCTTTCAAGGTCTGTACTGATCGGGACCTGAACAAGGGCTCGCCAATTAAATATGATTGATCTTGTTGATTTCATGAGGCTGTCGCCTACTGCTAGCGTTTCAGCAACCTTGTATCGTTGACGACGGGGAAAGTTGGAAACTCGCATTACTAATCATACCTTGCGGTCTTTTGTAGTCGGGAAAGAGGTTGGGTTGGGAGCTGTATTCTGTGTGACCGTACCCCTTAGGCATGGAAAATCCCCAATGCCCAAACGGCGTCGTGTCTGTCCCCCAAACCAGTCCGCACGGACACACGACAGACAACTGGTATTTAGCACAACGGCATGCTATGATTTCAGATCTGAAAACAGCCCGGTGGCCCAAAAACAATTTGTGTCCTTCTCATTCCATATAAAATACCCATGGACAAGTCTCGATGTGTTGTAACATAACAGTAAAGACAATTTGCAGTTTCCACCTTTTCCAGGTGGTGTTGGTGGTGGTGGGGGGGGGGGACCACTCAAGCTAGACTCTATTTCTTACCTTTTTTGTACACCAATGACCCCTTTTGTGATGCTGCTGTCTTATCTTTTACCAATTAACGTCCTTTTTTAAAATCTTCAGCTACGCAATAATATTTTTTCCTTCATTGCTACCCACTTTGTTTCACAAGTTCCATAAAGTATCCACTTTTTAAACAATTTTAACATCAATTCAAAAATTGCACACGCTACGCGCACATTTGAACAATTTTATAATTTCATGGCAACAGTTCCATAATTTCATGGCAATTTGAACTCTGGAAGAGCGACACTTCCTATTTGAAACTTCATGTTTCTACCTCAATGGCCCCTTATTAAAGTTACATACTGAATGACACCCATTATTATTCAGGCTGTGAATGACCGAATGACCCCGTATTTTTTGTAAATTATTGTACATTGAAAGGCCCAACTTTTCACCTGATGGATGAGAACACATAACCGTCAATTCAATAGGCAGTGCACTCCGGACCGTTTTTAGGACTGAAGATAGACCTTGAACTTTTCAAGCAAATCAGACTGTTTGTTTCACGGTAAAAGAGCGTGTAACTTAAAAATGCTTGCACTCCACTGAAAAAAAGACTGGCTGTCAAGTATTATGGACTTGTTCAAATTGAAATTATAGTTTCTTGAAAAGAATTATTAGTGCTACTATAATTTTCGTACTGATGCTGTCATGTTACCAAGTTGTCACCATCCATGGGGGAAGAAAGGTGTAAGGTTTGCAAATAATATTCACCACGGGTTGGTGCTTACTTCACTAGCTCCGTAATCGGTTAGTACCCCTTTAATCATTTAGCGGTTTTAGAGTGTTTTCATACATTTTGAATAAAATCAAACAAATGGTAATATCCTGACCTTTAATGTGACATTGAAATTGTCTTGAAGATGTTGTCATACTTGTATCGTAGTAAAAAAAAGCTATGTTTATATAAAATTGCGGTAGTGTCCCTTTATTAATTATATTTACAGTATTATAAGCGCCATTTCCAGTAGATCAATGCGCTGTAAATAATGTACATACACACCAAATATACAGGAAATAAAAAAGAAAATAAAATTTTCAAAGAAACATGTACCTAAAATACAAAACTTACAAATTAAGGTTATAAAAAGTGCACAGCACCGTAAAATTGCACAGCACTATAGGAAAATACATCTAGAGCATCAGAATATGAGATACTTAAATGTATACATGCAATAATACAATAATTGGAGCAGTTTAAGGAAAGAATGAAAAGTTGCCGCAGCATGTATACTGCACAGCACTATAAATTTACAACTAGAATGAGACCATTTCTTACAAATTAAAAGGGCATTACCTGAGAGCTAGACAATTATCACACACTATTTTGCATAAAAAACATCCTATGACACTAGAAATGCACCACACCGTACATCAGAACAGACAACCATACTAGTTTTTGGGAAAAGGTGCGTTTTAAGAAGCTTTTAAAATTGCACATTGGGGGCTTTCCACGAACACAAATTGGGCAAGGGAATTCCATAAATAGACCCATACAGCCAAATGATTTATCGCATAAGATATTTGGTATAGGGAATACCAGACGGGTAGGATCTTGAATCGGACCTAAGCCCGACCATGACCAGGTTGAAGTGCACCACAAATTAGTTCTGAGATATTAGGGCGATAGTTGGAAACAACAGTGTAAAACATGACCAAAATCTTAAAACTCTATCTCTGCGGGACCGGCAGCCAGCAACTCCACGAGTAGTAGAGTTAAAACAGCAGCGTGGTATGTTTATTGACTTGAAACGATAAGGCGAGCAGCGCGATTTTGGAGTCTTTGGAGACGAGTGTGTCAGAATTTGACAGACCGCCGAGCAAAGAGTTGCCATAGTCCAGCGAGTAGGATCAAAGATCTTGATGCATGTGCACACGTTGTTTGATCAAAAACGGACGCGAAATTTTGTAGATGCGAAGGTGAAAGTTAATGCTACGACAAGGGGAACTGACAACATGTTGTTTCATGTTAAGGCAAGTATCGAAGGTAATACCCAGGTTCTTTATGTTAGCAGAAGGGGTAATGCACAAGATCACCAATTTTCCAAATCCAGGTCAAGACTTGGTACAGCCTAGCATGCCAAGGCGAGGCGATGCAATCAAGAAGAGCTCGGTTTTCGAGTCGTTGAGCTTCAACATGTTTGCAAGCATCCATGATCGTATTTCTGCAATGCATCGCTAAGCCTAAAAACTGGGCGGCAGCTGCATCCGTTGGTGACCTTGGATCAAAACTAACATATAACTGCGTATCATCAGCGGTAAAAAGGATAGGCAATCGAAAAGCGTTTGATGATATCCGCAAAAAGGATGAGAATACGCAGTGAAAATTGGAGCGACCTGCGATAGACCCCTGTGGAACATCGTACTTCAAAGGGAGCTTTTCGGAGTATTCACCTAAAAAACATACTTTACTAATCCGATCCTTAAGGTAGGTATCAAGCCAATATGAGCATAGCCTGTAATACCAACTCCAACTTGCATGCGGTCACCAAGGATGTCGTGGGCAAATTGTATCAAATGCAGGAGATAGGTCCAAACGGACATACTCTAACTGCGTTACTTTATCCATTCATAAGAATATCGTTTTCACCCTAGAATTGCCGTCTCCGTGCTATGAGATGACTTGTAAGCACTGAAAGTTTCAGTAAGACCGTTATAAGGACGTGCTTATTAATCTCGAAATAGCGGATCTCGATGATCTTTACCAAGAGTGGGCAAATTAGACACGGGACGGTAAGTTCTTAAGGGATCCGGATCAGAGACGGTTCTTAACAAGGGAGTGATGAGTGCCTCACGAAGGACCTGAGGAAACAAACCCAATCTGAAAGAGTTATTGATTATGGACATGGTAAACTGGAAGGAGAATGTCGATACATCCTTTAGCAACCAGGTTCGGATGGATCTAGGGCACTAGTTTGGTGGAAGTTTAGAGATAAGCTTCATCAGAAAACGAAATCATTTCCTGGTGTTAAATCAGTTTATTTGTTTTTGTCAATAAACTTAATGATTAGTCTACCATTGAAGTAGTATCTCACAGAGTTACTGATTCTCACATTCTGTCATATGTTAATTGTACTGTTGACATTCATGACTATATTATCTGTATTCATCTCAATTTAGACACCCTGTATATGCATTCCAAAACCTTTATGTAACCAGTAAACAAAGCCTGTAAATCATTTGAAGTTGACATTATTAATTGATTTGGGCTTGTCAGAAAGTCAACTACATAAACTATTTTCATAATTCACCCTATAATTTATTGTGACCACCCTGTATACCATCATTAAAGTAAGTATTGATGGATTCCTTGAACCATAAGCTTTTCCAAAATATATAGGTTGATGGGTATCAGATGTATAGTTTTGTAAATTACATAGTAAATAAATTGAAAAGGAGGGTAATCCAAAGAATATGGGGTGTGTAACGCAAAGGTGTCCGCCCCATAAGACACGTGACCATTTGGAACTGACAAACATATGAAATGTTTTTTCGCTTATATCCCTAGCCTCCCTTTATCTTCGGATTCTGATAGGCCTTGTCCTAAGACAATACATTCGATCAGCGCCAATAAGAGAAAACATACAAGTGAAATTGCACACTGATACAATCTAATCGGCTATATGGGACATAAGGATGGGGGTTAAACCCATTTTTGTTGTGAATTTCGATGCCCTTATAGACAACATTTTCAAAATGAGTTGTGCACTCACCTTTGCTTAGAAATATGGATTGGGTCTGGTGTGGATTTTCGCCATTTTTCCTGCCATCTTTTACATCGTTTTCATATATTCGCAAAAGGCTGGATTTGGAGCATATAGAGTATACAGATTCCTCTTGTTTAACACCTCCTTTTGTGTTTTTCATTGACCACAACGGGTTTGTCAAAGTCATATTTTGTACCCCATACGTTTTTCTGCCACTCCTTCCATTCTTCAATGGACCTGCTGGTCTATCACGATACCATCTCGTCGGCGTCCTGTACTATGGGTATGTGGAAGTTTCTAATTGTAATTGAAACAAAAGGTAACGTCATCTTCATTTATTCTCAAGTATTCAAATGTGTCTTCTACAACGGAAGTCTTGGTCCGGAGACGGCCTCATCGTAGACACACTAGGCCATGGGGCTAAAGAGAAAACGATGCTCGGATAAGGACCAGGTAACGCACCTCATGGCAGTACATAATTCTTCCGATTTTTATTTTCTCTCAAAAGTACAAAAATCATATCTACGTGTATCCTCACGACTAGTATGTTTTGGCATTAGTCCGCTGAACCAATTTTTTAAAAATATTTTGAAGAACAACATCGGGACCTCACAAACCTGGATATTAATATAAAAATATACTCGGGTATTTTTAATTTTGTAGGTGATCTCAATGTCCAAATTTCGATTCTTGATCAGCACCGTATCACAATACCACATTGTGAATTCTGGAAATTCCTATCGAGTGAGTTCATTAACACGTCACACCCCTCGCTTATAGAGGAGGACATGGAACACCAGGTCAAACATCATCGTTTACTCCTCACTACAGAAAAGTTTGACACCTTTGGTAGTTAGTATGGACCTCCTATTCAACAGCTGGTAGTTAGACCCTCAAATTGTGGTGTCACTTTTTGTCAATAGGGGACCAATTTAAGTTACACCTGGGGTCAAACTTTTAAATGCGTCAATCATGTTGAATGTAGAATTTGTCCAGTCTAGTCATACAGGGTTCCAGAACTGTATACAGTGTGAGTCAATAAAACCCTACATTCAAATAAAAAAATATTTAAAATAGATAAGAATTGTTTTCTTCAAACGTTTGCTTTGGTTATAAACGAGGGATAACCAGGCTTTCAGAAAACGTTTTTGGTGAATTTGGCTTTGAGAATACGCTATGCTTATTTTGCTGATACCCTTAAAAAAGTCCTGTTTGGCTGCTCTTTGAGCCAACCAAAAGATGCATCGTTTACATTGATAACATGGTCTTCAGCATTGATTTGAGTACAAACATTGAACACCAAATTATTGTCAAACAATCGAAGTGGGATAATAATTGCAGGATTAACCAAATATATCCTGAAGATTACAAAAGAAAATGCTATTGAAGAAATTTTCACTTTTCATAAGCAAGTCACGATATCTTGTTAAGACCAACAGTTTACTTTGGATAAGCAAGATTCATGGTTTTAACCTACAACGAACCTTTTTGGAAGCCAGAGTGAAGCCATAGAAGGTTTTGTATCCAGCTTAAAAAACAACAGTGTCACTATTGAATTTTAAGTTTTATTCCAATTTTTACAGAACACTTCGCGTTAGTTCTTCTCGTAGTTTATGGACGCTGAGTAACATGTATTTGTGCAAATTAATTGCCTTATAGATGTCAAACAACCAATCTCTGAGCGTTTCATTATGTTCAGGACTGAACATTTAGATTGAATGATTTTCAATACTGCCTGCTAGATGACAATGTAAATTTAATTTGTGAAGATATTTTTACTCATAATAACTTACATAATAGACGCTATAATTCAAACTGATATGTCCTTTTGTCAGAAGAAATCGCAAACCCAACTGAAATTGGGCATGGTGAATTGTCTTTGCTATAATGAGTTATGGTACACGTCGGTGTCATTCTCTCCGCATTGTATGGATTAAAGTGGCAACAGAATGTTTAGG
The DNA here is from genome assembly GCA_023653785.1 of Ophioderma brevispina. NCBI lineage: Eukaryota > Metazoa > Echinodermata > Ophiuroidea > Amphilepidida > Ophiodermatidae > Ophioderma > Ophioderma brevispina. The sequence goes on from JAMKCH010035398.1 coordinate 29,148, forward strand.
TCTCGTCGGTAAATTTCTTTCTGACCCAAATTCCGAAAGAACAAATACAAACTCTGAGCGCCTGATATCTCGATAAACAACCAAAGCAAGCATCAAGGAAAAATACAGTTAACCTTTCAAGAAAAAAGTCTTTCCTGATGTATGTTTTGTATGGACCCACACAGTAATTTTGTACCACCTTGACCATGTTTGGGATTTATAGGGTAAAATGGCTCAAATGGTAAAAAAGGTCAATTTCTATTTGTGACAGGGGTCAAGATCATAAGGTTTGTTCCACTTTTGGAAAAAACGAACGAAGTTTTTCATCTACCTTCAATGTGGTCAAAATAAGGAATAGTTTGTACCATCTGCAATGTATAGTTATCATGTTATGCGCCAAATAGGTCTAGTGCAACATAATCCAATTGGCGTGACTTCATGAAGCGCGTTTGGTCTCAGTGGAAATAGGCAGGACTAGCACTCGTGATCATTAGAGCTTGAGTTGATCCCCACCGTGGGCCAATGGGTTTGTGTCCCCTGGACAAGATACTTAATCTCAAATCCCTCGCACACCCAAGCGAAATCAAGGGAGCTTTCTCTGTTATGAGGATATTAAATCTAAGTTCTGATAGGGATGTGCGCTTGGCCGGCAACCTAGATGAGCGACTTATTGTGACGATTCCTAATGGAGTTCGTAAATAAATAAATATGCACAGCCGCTTTGAGACTGTTCAGTGATAAAGCGCTATATAAAAACCGATTATTATTAATTATTTATTATCTTTGACCCCTTATCTCCGTATTCACCATTTAACATCATCAAAACTTACTTTTTGGAGTCCTCTTACATCAGGCACTAAAATGAAGTATTTAAAATATAATAGATTAACTTTTCTGTTGATCCCCTGTACAAATTGAGAATGACCTTTTTACCATTTTAAGTCATTTTACCTAAAACTCCAACCCCTGTCGTAGGTGGTACAAACTATACCGTTTTTGGAATCCTTCTTATTAGATGGACCATATGGCATACTTTCCACTGATTGGGCATTTTACAAAAGTTTGACCCCTGTGTAAACTTACTTGGTCTCTATTGAAAAAGTGATACCAAAATACTACCTAGCATTTAAAAGAGCGGGTCCATACTACCTACCCAAAGTGTTAAAACACTTTTCTGTAGTGGGGGGTCAACGAATTCCTTAAATAAGCCCCTATGATATTCTGCTCCTGCCTTATTACCGTTTATTTCATCATTTATCGAAAAAGAAACACGAAGATGCAAAAAGGCATGAAAGAAAAAATTATTTGGCAGAAAACCCGTAACTGTCGCGAACCCCATTCCATTCATTGGAGCTTGTGGACGAGCAGAAATCGAAAATCTTGACATTAATCGACCTATATAAAAGCAAGTAAACCGGGGCCTGCCTTAACAGACTGAGATTTTCCAAAAGCAGTATTTAAAAAAAAAAAATATCAGGCAATATTGTACCATGTTGGCATGTATTGCACATAGGTGTGGATACCCATCACTTTTGTTTGCTTCTAAAAAACTGGTAAATGGGAAGGAGATCAATGTACGTTATGGCCGGATCTTGGTTCTCCACAAATGATGGTAACAGTTGCAACCAAAACATTTCATTACGACTTTGTTGATCTCGTGTACTTTTTGAATAACTGATAAATATCGGGCCAAATTTATTGAAATCACTGAAAGAAGCTCGAGTTGTTTTTTTGAATTTTATTGGTGAAGAGGACAGAGCGTAATCAAACCGCGTCAGGGTGATATTACATGAAAGCTTTACAATTAACTTCATGAGCAAAACAGGGGCTCTGGCAGGTTCAGATAAAACAAGGATCAACGCGATGTTGTCGTCTGCTTCGGGTGGGTTTAATTTATCAATATAAAAATGGGGTTTATCAAAATCCATAGAAAAATTTAAAAACTGATCTTAGGCGTTTATGTACACCATACTACAGCAACTGGAACTTCTGAGATTCGGTCTTGTTTTGTCTTTAATATTTTAGAAACAATAAGGGCACATATTTGTCACATAAATCTGTTGACAATCGACTCTAGAAGTTAACGCAACAAACTTTGACAATTGATAGCCTAGAACACTCTGCAGGAAACGTAGGTTTCAAGTAAATAAATCGTTTGGCCTACATTATGTCAAAGTGACAAATTGCATGACGTTGTAACGTTTTGTCATACTTCATGTTAACTGCTAGTCGTAGACGAACTTGTAAACAATATTTAGCTAGTTATTGAAAATGTTGTGTTGTAAAAGCATTCAAAATGTTCTAAAATCGTTGGAAACTAATTTAAGTAATTATGTGTCACCTTGTTTATTGCAAGTTCAACTTTAAACAATTTGCTATACCTTCCTGGTTGGTAAAAACGTAAAAAACAGAAACCGCGCAAAGTAGCAAATAAAAAATGGCGTCGATCTTGTTCAAAACGACGCATCACCTAAATAACTTAAAAGCAAATTTGTCATCACAAACCCACTTAAACAGATTTGTACAGATAGGTTACATTCCAATCCTTATTTTACCGATTTTATTTTTCTGCACAGCCATGGCTACGTATTTCATTTGCTAATTATGTGTACTAAACACAGACGTGTAAGGTTTTGGTTGAGTCAGTGATAGGCATGGTCTTGCTCTGATGAAAGATGAAACTTGATTTGTAGTTCAATAATCATATAATACCTGGTTTAGAATTTCTAACATGGTAAACATAACTTTTTTGCAGAGGATACTTCTTCATAAAATTTTGTAACGAGTTACTAGTTGGGCAAGCTGGAAATTAGAAACCAGTTAAGGGCTAAAGTGAAATCTGATGTGATGGAATGGATCAATGAAATCGATCAGAAAATGGAAGATATTAGAAATGTTTTTTTTAAACTTTAAACTGATAAATATATACAAAAACCCGTAAACTATAAGAATGTTATAATGACCTGCTTCATTAAACAATGAAAAACAACAGCGTGTGGAATGTTAAGGGAAATGATAAAATGATTGTAATCTTATACGTAAAATCAAAAATTAGCTACTGTACAGCCCATTAAATTAATGCATTCAAGTGTGACCGTTGGAAATATTGTAGTGTTTATTTATATTGTGTGTGTGTGAAAAACTGGTTTAAGTTAGAAACAAGGTTTGGCGTATCTATCAACTTGTTACATGTTTAGTATTGATCAGCCAGGGGAAGATTATCTTTGCAAAATGAGTTTATTATTTCACCACGGCCTTTTCCCCATCCCACCAGGACATGGTGGCCACGAAATCCCAATGTAGACATCTCCATAGTTTAAAACGAAATAGTTGAGACAAACAATATGATTCTTTGTATATGTGATAAAAGAAAGACTTTCTTATTCCCAAACCGTTGGAGCTAAAACATCACTCTCACGTAATAGTACGTCAGCCACGTTGAAAAAGGGCTCTAGTTTTCGAAGTTAGGGTAGGTGGTCGAGTAGAAAAAAGCCAATGGTACCAGGTGTTGTAGGGAACATAGTGTGGATCATCACCTGGGGGGATGTAGAAATCAGAAATGGTTTGCAATTATTTTTTATGGGCCATAAAGAGGTCAAAATTGACCCAAATAGGTAATAAAAAACATTTGAATGGTGATTTATTTTTCCGACTTATATTGAAATGTATTACTAATAAATTCCCCCAAATATAGTGAGCAATGTCAGCCACAATTTGAATGTGGAATCTTCTGGGGTTATTTTGACCCCCGAAAGGGCCCAAAAGGAGTCACAATGACCCAAATAAGGAAAAATCATAGGAAGGTTGATTTTCCTTTTGTACTTATATTCCATCTTAATTTTGAAATGTAACAGTTGTCATTTTGCCCACTATTTAGCAGTAGATTGAAGAATTGAATGTTGAATCTGGGGTTATTTTTTACCCAGAAAGGGCCAAAAAAGGCAAAATTGACCCAAATTAGGTAAAAAATCAAGAATGGTGATTTATTTATTGTGACTTATATTGAAATGTATATTTAATACGCCCCACTATATAGCTGTAGATTCAGAAGAATTTGAATGTTGGAATCTGGGGCCAAAGGGGTAAAAATTGTAAACCAAATCTGGTAAAATCCGAAAAATGGGAGTTGTATTTATTCCATCTAATTTGAAAATGTATAGTATATAGTTTATTTGCCCATAGCTGTAGATTGAAGAATTTGAATGTAAACCCCAGAAGTGGCCAAAAGGTTAAAAAAATGACTTAAACATGATAAAACAAGGAAAATTGTATTGGTATGCATATGTTTCAATATTCGGCACGTAATTTCAATAATCAATGCCAATTTAAACTTATTTACTTTTTATCAGTAGTGACATGCAACATTGAAACACTTTTGGATAATAATCGTCAAATTACACCTAATTTGGTCAAAATATATTAACCAATTAATAATGGTTTACATATCTGGCAGTTGTTAATAAAATTGGTAATAATGCACATTATCAGGCTTGTAACCATGCGGGGAGGGGCGGTGGGGCTGACCGCTCAATTCAAAAAAGGCCCATAACCCCTAAAAGACCAAAAATAAATTTTGCGAGCCGAAAATATGTAGGTAATAAGTCAGATTGACCCTTTGTAAATTTTTGGGGGACCCAAAATTGCTCCGTTGTAATTTTGGGGGGAAGTCCTTTGAAACAAATTGCCCCTCTGTCCTAATTAGTTTTCCTTTCACTGACATTCGCAAATGAAAAAAAGTTTGAAAAGGGATCAAAATGATCCAACCCAAATTAGTCAAAATTTAACCAATATGCCACAATTTAGTCTTTTTCCTGAAACTAGGTACAAACAATCCAGTAGGAGAGAAAAAGTTTGTCGGTCAGAATGAAAGCTATCATAAAATGTTGTTAAATATGATCTTTGGTTTATTTCCGCCCTGAAATTATTCACAACTGTTTACTATTCTGGTTAAGTAATATGAAAGTCTGTTGTATCCAGGCCTGTGTGGGAAAACATCGACTGTAGGTGAAGGAAATTGACAAATGAGGGGGAGCTGGCAGACTTTAGTGGCACTTTTACCAGGCAAATCATGCCGTTGAAAATATTCTACCGAATATCGATCTATGGTGAAATACCTCCTATTTTACCACAATTTGGTACAGATAGAGCACGTTCGGTGGCATGGCTGTCAAAGTCAAGGAACCAGATTATACCAGACCTTTATTATGTGGAGTCTTCCATGTCTCCAAGTAGGGTAGCAGATCACTGACCTATCTGATATGCTATGCAGCAGAGACACCAGCTTTACTTTGAAGTGTGAGCAGCAATACATGATACAGACGTTTGGCAAAGACCAGTACGCCACGGATTTCGAAAAAGTCAAAAGATGATGATATTGTTCACCATTTGCAACATGGCAATCGTTTCTATAATTGATGCAAATCTATGTTGTTGCCAGCTGACAAAAGTGCAAACAATTGTCTATCCAGTGCTTCTCAACAGTTTAAATTCCATAGTATAATTGCCCAATTGGAGCTTTTAATTCACACTTTTTGGGTCTATTTTGACTCTTTGGCCCTCCTTTCTAGGGTCCAATTTTGGAGTCAAAATGATTATTTAAAGATCCACTATCAAAAGGTCAAGTAAAAAAACAAACCTGTTGATCGTCACCCCCGCCCGCTCCGATTTTGGACGCCGCACCGATTTTGTATTCTTATTTTTTTTAAAAAAAGGATTTGGACGCCGCACCGATTTTGTTATTTTTATTTTTTTTAAAAAAAACACAAACCACCAAAAAGAAGGCTTAAAAAAATGGGGAAGGAAAATGAAGTTACAAAAAATATGGGCGCACTATTGAACTCTCATACCTAGTTTAAAGAGTAGTCCTTCATTTTGTTGAGCAATTTCTTCAACCTTGTATATACACAATGCGAACGCAATCTTCAAATATATCATGGTGGCCATCTTAGACATGGCGGCCATCTTTGAAAAAAAAAAACAAATATAAAGGCCCCTCACCAACTTTGTTCACAAAAGCCTGATGGCCGATCAACTGTTTTATTTTTTTACTGACTTAAATAGCCTCGTCCCCGGATCAACGATTTCCAGGAAGTGATCGGAATATAATATTGGTGTCGGTGGAAAGGACTATTTGTTCATTTACTCGGTGAAATGTAGGACTTAAAATATTTAACTTAGAATGTTAGAAGATACTTAGATTAAATTTATTATTTAGATCAGTATTCTAGGGAGGCTTCATAAATCACGTTTTTAGCCCTCATATCAAACTGGTTTTTGAAAATGGAAAAGGGCAAGATTTTAACAGATTGGGTATTGGAGTCAGCGATTCTAATCAAGATGAAACTATAAAATTTTTTGTTTTTTGAAAAGTTGAAGAAATGTAAAATTTTAGTTTATTATTACTACCAATATATTAAAAGAAATGAGGTTTCATTTTAGAAGCTAAAATGCATATAGTGGAATGATTACCTTGCCTTTAACTGTTACTGACTCAGATTTTGGGGCAATTTTTGACCTTTTGGGCCTTGCTGGTCAATTTCACCCAGATAGATGCCAACATTCCAATTTTTCGTGAAGTCTACTGCTATAGAGTGGAGAAAAAATGTTGGAAATACGACTGCATTGTTAATATAAAGTTGGGAATAAGTACATCACCATTCTATATTTTACCTTATGGTGGTCCATTTCTAGACCTTTTCACCCTTTTGGAGTCAAATTTGACCGTTAGATTCCAACATCCATTTCTCTGGAATCTTTGCTATAAAGTGGGGGAAATGAAATACTAGTTTAAAGATGAATAAATACATCACCATTCTATGATTTTTACCTCATTTGGGTCAATTTGGAACACTTTTGGGCATTTCTGGGTCAAAAATAACCCAGATTCCAACATCAAATTCTTCTTGAATCTACAGCTATTAGTGGGGAAAATTAAATTACGAGTACATTAATATCAAGTTGGAATCACCATTCTATGATTTGTTACCTAATTTGGGTCAATTTTGACCCCTTTTGGCCTTTCTGGGTCAAAAATAACCCCCAGATTCCAATCATCAAATCTCTGAATCTACAGCATATAGGGGGAAAAATAAATTACTATTACATTATATGAAAGTTGACTCACAATCTATGAATGTTTACCTAATTTGGGTCAATTTTGACCTTTTTGGCCATAAAAAGAAATTGCACCAATTCTGATTTTACAATCCACCTCAGGCGAGATCCCCACATATAGTACCTAACATTGTGGTAGCAATGAAATTTTTCTACTCTTCCACCAACCCCTGTCGGGCCCAAAACTGGTCCGGGCTGAGTAAATAACAGGGTTATCTTGATATTTTATGCATAAAAACTGACGAGGACGAGCTCGTAGATAGATCATGGTCCACCCATACCGATACGCATTAAAGCGCTTAATTCGGTTTGGCTTTGCGTCTGTAGTGTGTAATCTCTTTTCTTTGAATGAGTTGCCTATTTTGAATAGGCTTGGCAGCCTCGTTGTTCCCGGCGTATTATATTCGACCGAAACGAAAACGAAAACGAAACAGGGCTCAGTGCACCATTGGATTACACGCTTTAATTATGTCAGGAGATAAATGTATGATAACGGAATAAAATAAGCGTTTTGTTTGTAAATCCAATGTGGGGGGCACTGAGTCTGTTCGTTTCGTTCGTCGAAATGTAATAAGCCGCTGATCCCCCACTAGCTAGCTAAAAGTCTGGTGCTCTACTGTAAGAGCTCACACGTACTGGTAATGTTTGGCAGCTTGGTTGTGTGATGGTGGCGTGCATATTCTGGGATTATAGTTCCGTCACATGGTTTGAGTACGTAGCTATCTTTTGTAAGTCCGGGGATTAGGCTGTCAAAAACAGCAAAATATGGAAAAAAACGTGTTGTGATTTTCTTTACCTGAAATTGTGATGGGTGGTTAGGGTGCATTTGTAAGTCCACAATTCATAATCACCTTTGATACAAGTCCCTTCCCCGTGATTTGTATCAGTCTTTCTGTGGGGGTATATACCCTGGTAAAATGAGAGTAGTAAATTAAAGCCCAGACTATTAAGCTAGCACCTCAAGCAGGAGAACTATAAATGTGGAGGCATATTTAGGAGCCTGAAAGCCTCATTGTGACACCACCACAAAGGGATGTAAAGTGATTTTTGACTTTTGATGATTCATACCTTTTTGAAAAGGGGGCATCTTCAGCTTTAAAATGATACCTATCATGATGCATTTGGATCATTCAGAGTTCAAAATACAGACAATGAAGTGCGGCATTTAAAAAGACAGTTTCTGAGGAATGCCTCCAAAGTATTAGGATGCAAAAAAAGGCCTATTTAAAGTGAAGCACAACAAACCAACATCGCAACGGGTGTGTTCCAATGCTTTAAACCTCATGAAACTCTGCGTCAAATAATGTTGAAATACTCTCATTGAAATTTAAAAAAGAAATGCAAGGTTCAAATTTATTGCATAATTAATTAGGTGTTAATTGCGAAGCGAATTGCTAAACTTTACAAAACCGTCATGTTCAAGTGCAAAAATGTACATCCGGTTATGGTGGCATGGTTTGTTACTTTATGTATCAGAAACGCAAACGAAAAGTTTCTTATGACCATGGTCAAGAATGTTCCTAATTTCTATGAAATATTTAGCAGCCATGTCAGAACTTTTAATTAACTTGTAATAATTGTACACAATTTGACATAATTAATATACACGGGTGCACTTCACCGGGGGGTTAAATTTTGGGATGACACACATTTTTTGCTCTGTATTCAATACTACTAAAATTTCAAACATTCCATTGTTAAAAATTTCGCGTGAATAGGCTCGCAAAATTATTACCTTAAATAATTAATTTGGTTATGTAATTTGAAAATTAATTACCTAAATAATAATAACGAATGTGAGTATGCTCAGTAAACGCGACAAATGTTCCTACAATGGAAACCTCAATACATGTAAACAAATAGTAAAAAATTGCACGCAAAGGGAGTAAACAAAACAAGGCGGTAGCTTGGTAACATCATAAAAATGCTTAAAAAGCTCTTACTTACAGCATCAATTACTCTAGGCTACCAACGCTCGTTTTACGCTGTTAACTACCCTGCATGAGTGGCACTAGCCGATCCGGCTCATGCCCCAAAAAATACGGCAAAATACAACAAAACAGAAAAGCAATCGCATCATCAGCCTATGCCCAACATAAATTTGGACTAATTAATTGAATACTATAATCAACAAGTGGTTAGAGTATAATATTAAAAAACGGGGTTATTTTATCCGCGATACGTAGCAGGTTGTACCTAATGCGAACAGCGATCCACGGTGAATTTCGCACACTAAAGTCATGATTTAAATTCAGTCGCAGCGAGCGATTTCTGCTCGTGAGCATGCGTGACACTTGATCAGGGTCGAAATCCGGTACTGCGCACGTCAATCGCTCGCTACGACTTGAAGTATATGTGGGTCTCACAAGCTCTTACAAGGTCACGTGGCACAATTTCAGACAATCGGATTTTCTCTTTCGCATGCTTAGTAACCAGGTTTGCAGCAAGGGCCTTTGAAAACGTTCTTTTAATTGGTCAAATCGTCACAAGTAGCTTCGAAATGCTAAAAATAGAAAGTCAAACTTCTCAGGTTTGTTTTGATGCCACATTTGCCCGGTCAAGTTTACGTGTGTTTCCCGAATGGAGCTGGAGATCAGGCATGAACATTCTTTTCGCAGTGTTTACTGCAATTGGGATATTTCTGAAATGACTACCCCTCAAAATGTTGGATTTATCAACTTCTGGAATAATAGTTGGCTCTGATTTTTTGTGTGACGATTGAAAGGTATATATATTTCATTCTTGAAAAATCTCAAATCAGAGATTTGACATGTACGTGTATTGGTCTATAGCTCGAATCAACATCGGCGGACTTACAGGCCAATTCGTCGTGGACGGTCACATATACCAAAGTGTAGACCATCACCTAGGACATTGGTTAGATGAATTAGGTATCAATGTCCGACAATGGGGGTATATAGAGGTCACCTCAAATGAACGGGAATGGGTTCTGCCCCTCCCCAGGGGAAAATGGGTGCCCATAGATGAGGGCGGTACACACTTAATCCACCACCAGTGTTGTGCGGACTACCACGCAGTGTGGAAGCACAAACGACAGACATTTTTACGCTGGAAAGGTCCGCCAGATGACCCCTCGCAAACAATTAGGCTAGAATTAGACCGAGCGAAGTACACTCAAAGATAATGTTAAATTAATAGCTTCGTTTGCGGAGTACAAAAATGGGTAATACCAAGAGAGATACCAGTAGCTTCCCACATGCATTGCTTCCATTGGAATTTTGTACAGGTTGCCATGTGATCGTTAGAGATTTTAACGGCTCTTCAAAATGCAAGTTGTGTCAGTCTGTCCATTTAGCCCTGTTTCATCCCTAACGACCCCACATCAGTATGTACAAAAACCTCCATTGGAAAGCAATGCATTGTGGGAAAGCTATGAAAATTCTTCTCTTGGTTAATACCAGACAGATAATTGCCAGCCTGCACTCAGCGGTACCAGACACTTCAATTATGACAGCCCTAGATTTGCTGTACAATACTCTAACCAGCTAGGGGTAGGCCCTAACACAGAAATAAAGTTCAATAATCTATCACACCTCAAGGAATATGGTGACCTTTGACAGAACTAATACGCGATCCTAGGCTAGCAGACCCCGTAAAGGGCCCTCGTTATATAGGCTAGCCTAAATATTGAAGGTACCAGCTAAAACCAGGTTTTGATGCGACGAGAACAAACAATGACCTACGGGGGGACAAAATGGTAATCCATGAAAAACAAACCACAACCTTTGGTTAAGAATATAAAGTGACTCATGTCAAATAATTTAGTAAGCCATTCCTGCAATGTCCATACCACAGACAAACCCATTTCTAATAGAAATTAATAGAAAACAGCAGTGTTTCGAGCCCTACTGTGCACAAATATTGCAAAAAATGTACCATACAATTACTCTTGGGTCACTACATGTAGACTACTCTGATAGTCCCCAATTGTTGTTTGTTGTTTTTTGTTTTTTTTTTTTTTTTTTAATTTTACTTTTTTCCATTGTGTGGGTGTGTGTTGTACCAATTAGGCCTCTCGCAAAAGGAAAGATAAAAAAATCGATGAGGGTAGAGCTAGAGGGCGCGATACTTACTAACCGTTGAGAATTTCACTTATTGAAATCCCCAATGCAAATCGAGCAGATCGTGTCTACCCCCTGAAAGTTATCATGCAGGTCAATTTAGGGCGCGATAAACTAATCCCCGGTTAATTTTCACTTCACCATACGGAACATCTTCTGTCGTCTCCGTACCCTTGTTTTGTCTCTTCTCCCCATCCCCTCCTTGATTACTACTCTTTTCCGCGGTTCTAAATTCGTCCCTCCGCACCTCCTAGTTTTCCCTCTTCCTTTTCTCATTTTCCCGTGCGGGCATACCTGATTTTTTTTCCAAGGGGAGTGGTTCACTGAACTTTAGCGGTCACAAAACTTAGCGGGATCATAAAGGGAGCTCAGCTAGTGATGATTAATATTTCCATAAAGCCGGTTATGTGTAAACAGGGCTCTCTCTACATGAAGGTCCTTGAGCGTATCTTTTTGTGGTATAAGGCCATTGTCATAAAGGGATCTAGTCCAATTACGCTTAGTACGGCATGATTTGCGTTCACGATAGTAAAATGAAGAAAATGACAAAATAAAATATATAATGAAGATAATACTGGGTTAAATAAGACGGGACAGCACACCAAAATCAATTTTAAAAAAATGCCCAAAAATCGACTATGCATAGTCTACTGACCATGCCTTTAACAGCGGTATAAGAACCCGACTTTAAAATACATAGTAGTGTTTAATTTAATCATACATAATGTTATTTTAGTAACACGGTTACTAGGAATTAATTTTACTAGGAATTTGGTTCGGACATCGACATGCAATTTACCAGCATTGCGACGAGCCTAGACAATAGTATATTGAGATGTTTTGATATCCTAAATTGTGACATAATGCTCGATATATAAACAAAACAATCGGTTATTTGACCAATAAATATGAATAAGATTTCAATGTACTCTTTGTTTGATAAAAAGAGGATATCCATGTGAACAGGAACTGACGTGGGATATTCGTGGGGCGTTATAAACATCGTCTCTTGGCTCAGGACGTGGCGGCCTTAAGAAATCTCAAATTTAGGACGTGTCATTGGTTTAAAGGGGATGGCCGGATTTAAGGATACGAAGTTTTTCGTCTTGATAAATTGGCCTTCACTCCAAATCCCTATCTGTAAAGTTTTCGCGCCGATATTTCAATCCGTTTGGTGCGAGACTAAAATCCTGATTTTGTAAGCCCCGTAGAGTACAGTGTAAAATTAATTGGTCGCCAAAATGGGGCAATTTTCGTCATAACTTCCAAATCAAACATCCTTGACTATAAGATTTCACAGGGTAGGCTAAATGAGAAAAAATAGTAGCTTTCTTATGATACCAAAAGGTTGACCACTTCCGTCAAAGGGCTGGGTTTCTAGCTTTTCTGGACGAAGCTAGTAGCGATCGGGCCATAGATCTTTAAACGTTAAAAAAAATATCGATGAAAATTTAGATTTTGGACGGATTGGGCGGTGTATGTGGGTTCATATATATTTTCACTCTTAATCATCAACTCCTGTTATTATTACATTTATTATATTGCTATCATGGAGTTAGGCAAAAAAAATTGGCTTGTGACAATCAGAACGCTCTTAGGGCGAAACGTTGTTTCCCCTTAACGTATCTTTGTATTGCGGTTTCTTCCGTTTTGGCAGACCAAAGGAATGAATACACTTTATGGCAAATGACGATAATCCCTAGAATAACAAAGGATATGCATATTAATTAATTTAATAAGAAAAAGAACTCATTAAGCCTAATGAATAATTAAATTTCCCCATAACATGCGTGTTAACGTTAAAATTATAATAATAATAACGCTAATAAGACAACGTTAGTGCGAAAAATGCATTATCATACGATCATAATGATTTGTTCTACGGGGTCTATAACAAAAATTCTCTAGAGACAGCCGTTAGTACACATCTCCAAATTTACCTAAATTGCATAAATATTTGTTGGTCCTTGATTATCCAAAACGGAATAAACTGCAATACAAAGGGCTAGTTAGGGGGAACGATATTTCGCCCTAAGAGCGTTCTGAGTGACTAACAAAAGCCAATTTCGCGCTAACGTAGGAAATAGGGTGGTTTTGGTGGTGTGGTGGTGTGTGGTTGTTGTTGTTGCTGGTTGCTGTTGTTGTGTTGTGCCTGCTGTTATAATTTTAAACGCATCACGTCACAAAAAGAAATCACTATGGAACTTAAAAAATATTGTAGAAACACCTACCGAGACGTTCGAAGGTTTTATGAGACAGTCAGAACGATAGCCAATAAAAAAATATGATTTGCCATTTTCAAAAGGTCTCATATGTCTCTTTAAAGTATTCCAAAAGAATTCCAATAGCGATTGCACTCGGAAACGGGTTGCGTTTGACAGATGTGTGCGTGCGACCGAATATGAGAAATTATTCTTATTTTAGATTTTGGGTTGCCACCTTTATCTGATTGCTTAATTATCCGATTCCCACTTTGGGTACTTTCGACTCATCAGTTAAATATCTATCTTTGTGGCACTGCGATAAAAATAAATTGATATATGATGTAAGTTATCATATCAAGAAATGTCGTTCAGATATATGAAAAAATTTACTGAAAGACAAAAATCAAAAGATACCCAAATAATTAGTAATCAAAAGGGAGATAGGCCGTTTCTCAGTACTAAAATATGTTTATTCTTGTAATCATTATCAGACAATCGGTAGGAAACAGAGCGGTGAACGTTGTGTTAATAAGAGTTGAATGGGTCTAAAGGCCAAATTCGGTAAAAATTGGATTACTATAATGTATGATCCCAATTATACATTGTAAAAACAAAGATCTAACAGTCCATTACATGCAAAGAGAACGAAACGTTATACATAAAGCCTGGATTGCGGGGTCGGTCGGCTCCGCTCGTTTGCCGCTGTTTTGGCCTAACATTGACGATGCGGAGTTTTAGTCGTACAAGGCTAGAGTACCTATTATGAATATCAAACAGTGATTGCTTTTGGCATTTCGTATATCCATTGTTTGAAATGCATATTTTCCCCCAAGGCTTTTGGTACATCAGAGAAGGTGTGGATTATTTACATATACGAAATTCACGATTTGAAATTTGAACTACTTTGTTCTCCAGGTCGACAAGGGAGGTATTTTATGAACTTTTCAGGCGCTTCCCAGCGCGCGTAAGTGTTTTGAAAAAAAATACATGTGCGCTTGGCCCGTCCAGGAAAGATTAGATAAATAAGCATTTAAAGTGACGGAGAGACTTTTAGGATGGAATTCTCTTACATTTCATGGATGGTTGGTGACCACCTACCGAAACGTTTTTTCGAAGTTTTATTGGACAACAAGCACCGAAAGAGAAAAACCACAAACCTTGTTTTCGAACTTGCTGCTTATCGTAATCGTTCCCAATAGAAAATATGCTTTGAATTTATGTCCGTGCACGAAGAAATGCGTAAATCATCATATTTTAATAAGACGGGTATTCGGCTTATTCACTTTCAGGAGTGATCTAATACATTGGTAAGCATTCAAAAGATGCAAAGAAATCCGGGATCAACAAAATATTGGAGGGCGCAGCTTTCTGGAAAATGTCTATGTCTCTGTAAGATTGGAACATGATTAAAAATAAACGCCCCGTAAAGTCGTAATATCTTTTGCTGTAAACATTCCGTCATTATTTTCGTCATTTACCGTGGAGGATACCGTGGATGGTATGGTTTGTATATAGCCTTGTTTCTGCCTCTATACTAGTTGTATTCATGCATATTGTATTTTTTCCAGCTTCAATCAACAACCCTCTTACGTGCATATTTCTTCATTTATCTTAATGACTGGACCGTCCTCCTAATGGTTACGTTTACATGGTGGTAATCTTAAATAAATGTGTTCATAGATAGACATACGGGAAAGTCTTACCACAGGTCCAAAACACAGAAAGTTTACGTTTATCAATTATAGGTAAAATACATTTATTGAATTACCCTTATGTATAAGAAATAGAAATGTGATGTCGCTTGAAATGAGCGACTCAACTTGTTTTGGACAAAAACTAACTTTACAAAATAAATACTTCGTGTTAAGGTTTTCCCAGGGAATATTACGCTTTTCACCGATATTCGTTTGTATAACAAACATGTGTAAAAAGGTATTTCTGTAAACCGATTTTCTTAATCTTTGGTTATCTTTGGTAACCAAAATTAACATTTTTCAGGAACCGGTCAACGATGTTTTCTAAGTTATTAGGTAACGTTAGTTTCAGGAGATTGAATCGTATGCTGATTTTAAAACTTGACTCAAAGCAAACCAGGAACATCATATGCGATGAAGCTCTTTAAAGGAATGAAAAACGATTTTCTCAATTAATTGTTGAACACAATAATTATGGAGCACCATAAATTTAATTCAATCAATTGTAATATCAGGATCAAATTATTATTAAACAAATTTAAACCTTTAGTCAGGTTGAGATTATTATCGGTATTCATAGTTTAAAATAGTCGACAGAAGAAAGAGATGTGGAGAACTTAAAAAGATAGTTCATTGAGTCTAAATTATTGAGAAGTTGTAATGTAAACGTATGAGTATTATAAGGAAAATTATCTGAATATTTCTTTGATCGGTTCTTTTGAAGGAATGTCGAGAAAACAGTTTTTTAAAGTCCAGGACCTGCAAATAGAATTGAGTGGTTTGTGTCAAGTCTACAAGGAGGGAAGAGGCAAGAAGAAGAACGCTTCCATACTGTGGATTGGTGATGACATATTTGTGTGGTTACCATTGATTTATCAGAAAATTCAGGTGATGGTGTGAAATCTATTATGCATACTGATACTAATCAATAGTTTCACAAATTATCGTCAATGGAGTGTCTTTCTTTTTTTTATGGCCCTGTTTTTGCAATGGAATGTCCCACAACAGATTTGGAGTAGGTTTATCATCTTATTTTCTGGGACCTTTATGGATTTAGAAGAAAAGTGAGTCATTCATATTATCGAATATGGCAAACGGAATAACCTGAGAGGTTTGGTATCATGGCGTTACAAGTTTGGCATAGTTTTAAATGCAAAGAGTAATAATTTAAATTTACACTTACTGCATAGTATATAGATTAGATTTGAATATGTTAACAGAAAATCGGATTTAATGTATACCATCTTGATTTCAGTATTTAAACACATTTAATCCCTCATTATCTGGTGATTATCATCGATACAATACATATGATTACTTTCCCCAAATCGGAAAAAAAAAAACTGGTGTGCTGACAAACCCTTACAAAGGACGCTTATCAAATCTTTTTTTTCTAAAAATAACACCAGATTGAAGAGAAAACACGTGCACATTCCTTTAAAACCAATTTGTAATAATTAATAATTAGACTTCAAATATATTGTTAAAGTTATTCACTTTCAATGTTTTGGGGAATCATGTAAGTAGTCTTAATCTGGTCTGTTTACAGAAAGGCACATAGGGATATTTGGTGTGTGTGTGTGGGGGGCGGTGGTGTGGGGGGTGGGGGGTTGGGGGGGGGTGGGGGTGTAGGTTGTGGATGTGGGTATGTTTATGTTTGGTGTGTGCGTGTGTGTTGTTCTTGCCACTTTGTTCCGTGTAATACAACATGTTCAACTTTGACTGAGAACATGTGAACCTTCTTATTTTAGTTTTTTAAAGTCAATATTATGATCTGCGCTCATGAGCGTATTTTTCATCTGTTTGATTCATCTGTAACTTAGTGAAAGTAATGTTGTGCATCTGGTGAACGTACAAAACAAAAAAAATTAAAAGGATGGTCAAAGGTCAGATAGAGGTCAAAGGTTTTTATGTCATGTTTATGTCACATCACAAAAACCTCGACGGGACAATCACACCGCCGGAGAACGGTTTTATTATTGATATTATTAATTCTACTTTAGTTAATATGATTATTGATTATATTTGAATTGATGATAATATATTACTATTATTATTAACAGAGTATTAAATTATGTATTAGACTCCCCGTGTCAAAAAAGAAAGAAAGAGTGGTTACATCTGCTCTGCCTTGGATAGGAAGAAGATTGTATAGTTATATCTGCACCTGTCTATCATTATACTCTAGGAGGACTTAATTAGTTATCTGATCAATTCTTTATTTCAGCTTTTATCTTGGCGGACCAAGCAACAGTGGATTCTGATGAGCATATATGATGTTTCCTATCTGGTAACCGTCGTTTTACTGGTCATGTTCCACTCCAAATCGTCAATTTCCCTGTACTATGACCTTAAAGCTCACACGTGCCCTTGATTCTCGGATTCGTTGATTTACTCCTAACTCCTATACCCATAAACTTCAACATGGCATCGACCCATTGCTGTATGGATTCATCTAGGTCATTTTAACTCTGATATACTATGACAGCTGGCGGCACGGATCCTGGCGGGAACACCGGTATATATCGGTTTTGGACTGGGCCAACCTGGTCCGACACTGTAGCATAATTTGCTCTGGTATAGGAATAGCAGCGAGCCAACTGATACTTTGGGCGATTTATAAAGTAAAATGGTTTGATAAGGTTTACAGAGTTTTCACACCCCATGAACGTATGTCCAATGAACTTGCAGGTGGTACGGGGTCCTCAGCAGGAGAAAGCGACGGAGGTATACTGAACAGGAAAGTCGAATTATTGTGATAATCTTGCATTCGAAGAGGAGTCAACTAAAGATGTAAATAACCTGCAAGTGCATAAACTGCAGCAAAGAAGAACAATTTAGGGAGGGGGCAAACCTAATATCCATTGCAAACTGAAATCTCATGCTATAAAAAACGTGTCCTATCTGGGTAGCTTCAATGGACCATAAGTAACATTACTAGGGTGGACACGTTTTCAATCAGCTGCAAGGGGGGTGTTACGAGGGGGGTCAAAGGTACTATGGGGTCCAAATATTTGAACTGCTCAAATCTAATGTAATATAGCTAAATATTCTAGGTAACCAGGAGTAAAAAAATAAATTTGATGCACTATGGGTGTGGCTTCCTTTCCAAGATATGGGAAAATGGCTAAAGGTCATTGTTTATTAAAAAGGTCACCATTTGTAATACCAAGATTTCTTTGTAAAACTATCAAAAAATAGTAATATACTGCTTCAAAATATGCCTTTTATTTTGCATCGGGTGGAGTCCCCTTTAATAGGGAAGGGTGTAATGTCCCCATCCCAATAGAGTCCTACAGGGAAATTTGAACCCCTTCAGTTAACAAGAAGAGTAGAAAGCCAAAAAAGCAAAAGCATTTCATATTGGCATCAGTATCATTAAACATTTCTAACAAAGATTTTTACAAAGAAATCTGGTATTACAAACCATTGACCTTTCTGGAATAAACAATGACCTTTAGCCTATTTTCCAAAATCTTGGAAAGGAAGCACCACACGCATGTGACCCACTTGACTCTTTTACTCCTGGGAACCTATGGAATAATTTGGCTACATTTACCATAGATTTTAGAGCAGTTTAAATAATTTGACCCCATAGTAACTGTACCCCTCTTGTTTGTTGTTTTCTGTTGTAGGTACCGTGAAGCATATTTATTTACGTGTCCACCCTGGGGGGTGTTTATGTGACCATCTAAAATGTATTGAATGCATACATTTTTTATAGCATTGCGTGCAGGTTGACCTGCCTGCCCCCTAGGTATACACTCTATTGCATATCGAAATGCAGAAATAGTAGTTGATTCAAGTTCAAAATTCAATTGAACAATTATTCAGAAAAAGGTTATGGTTTCTAATATCTAGAGCCTTAAGTTTCAGAGTTAGAGCCTTAAAAAAGCAAAAGACATAAAAGGGCATTTCAGTTGTCAGGGGTCAACTTTTAAAGGTGCGTGCTCCCTGATTATGGATAAGGTGCACACCCATTGTCACTCAATATAATACATGAAACAATTTGATCTCGGCCTTCCCTGGTGGAAAAAGGTCGTACCAGGTCAATTGGCTTTGCATTTCGTGCATGCGTAGAACGATATCCGTGGGGTTTTTCAATATGGCGACGACCATGCAGCTGAACCACAGCTTACGTGGCACAAGAGATACGCGTTTAAGGGTGAGTTTATAAACCACGAGGGAGCATTTTTGTCCCTTTGTTCAGTGGGAAGGTTTATACGATGGGGGAACGAGGACGGGACTTATATGCCCGCTCACGTAGCCAAATCAGTTAATTTGACGAACACTTGACGGCGACCATTCTTCACTACTGTATCGAAAATGGCCAGCGTGCATTGCTTTGTTATACTGTGATGGGATTTGACTGAATTTCCGTGTTATCACTAGGAGCACCACTATAATTTACGAGACGCCAGGGCAAATTGCCACAAATTAGGCAAATTCATCAAAAATCTCATCCGTACAGAAAAATACTCTGCATGTAAATACATGTTGAATATCCCAGTGAAGGAGATGACGTCATCGGAATTCCCTTTTCGAGCATGCGCAATTCATGCGGAGAGCAAATCGGCGAGTGGAAATCGATGTGTGGTGCAAATTATTGGTGGAATTAATAGGATTAAAATAGTCTTAGGAACCAGTGTATTTCTGATCTTGACGTCCACGAAAAATCGTAACACTAGTAAGACAAATTTCATTCACTATAATCGAACAGGGAAGGGGTATTATAGGTTTTCCAGGGCAAATGTCCATGGTGTCAGCAATTGTAATTTTCAAATGTCAATATAGGGAATTCAAATGTCAAAACAATAGAAAAGGACAGAACAAATGCCCACTTGAAGACTCTTTTAAGGAATAAAGCTGTACAATCCTTGTAATCCTTGATCCTCTTATAGAAGATTTCATGCTAGGCTAATTTCATGAGGTCTTACATAGAGCATGAATCATTTTACTGCAAGAAGTTTAAAGGTGCTTGTTCCGATTTATGTCTATTATGTTCTCCACTTGATATGAGAGTCCGACACTTGTACATTCGCCCTATCAAGTACCATGGGAAGCAGACTTGCGGTTTTGATGATAGAAGCAATAATGCACATTGCAAAGCCATACTCTGCTAATATTGATGGTTAACCATTATACTCGATTTGCGCTGATATAGGAGCTGGGGAAAAGTTTTGGGTCATATCCATTAGGTGAAATAGGGAAGAAGTATTTTAATGTATCCAAGAACTCGCTTCGCTGCCTAACAATAGAAAGTAACTTGAAAGGGAAAGGGCCAAATACAAAACTTTATTTTGCTTACTCTGCTTTACTGAACTGAACTTTTCACAGTTTTAATACAGCCGATTTATAAATTATTCACAATATAATTCAATGTAAAACGGTGTTTAGAAGTTTAAATATTCTGCATATCTTCACTGTATCCTCCCTCGTATTTAAAGAATATCTAGGCCTACTGAGCACTATGATACACGGTATGTTTATACTGTATGGTCCTTCTACACTGTTCCTAAATGTACACTGAGAGGGTAATTAACCGAATATCAAAGAAATCTAATTTAGGCGATGTTAAAATTAGATAGTTGTGTTTGCGTTTTATAGCCCAGTTTCATTTCCAACATAGTTGATCCAACCGTGCTTTGACTGTTAGCTTATTAAGAACCACGTTGGACAATCTATGAGTGGGTATTGACTATTATATCATCGTCCATTAGTTTTTAGGTAACGTATGAAAGTAAAATGATAAGGCCCAATATCATCTATGTGGGGACATCTGCCAAACACAATGTTAACCATATTCGGGTACTCAATAGCTAGCGCACCTGCCTTACATAGGTAGTATTTCACATTTTAACGTACGTTACGTTGCCAGTGACCCTCCTTATTTTTGCCCACTACACATGCAATTGACCGGTAGAGCAAACAGTATTGGAACGCACGGACTAGGAGCGGTCCAAAGTTTAATTGCTTTGTCTCCCCCAACAAACAGCTCTCACCCGTAAAAAGTACAGATTGTCCCTATATCACCGCGATCGAGTATAATTCGTAGGTTTTTTTTTTATATCTTGGAATGAATGGATTTGAGGGCTAAAATTTCATACGACAATGACGTAAAAATATGGCCTTATCATCTGGTATCAAAACGATACTACTTCCGGGTACCAAAGACGATCGTAACACGCACCTTTGAATAAAATATGATTTGACCTCCAATATTGCGACAGAAACAGTTTGGTGTTGTTTGCTTAGAATGATGGAGAAAACATATCAAAAGTCTTAAAGTGTGGGGAATTCGTTTAAGTTAAGTCAAAAATCCTCAAGTTCCGTGACCAATCTTTGGAAAAGGCCTTGACGATTGATTTTGACTTCAAAGGACATTTAGAAGTTTAAGCCCACGTGTCCCCCGGGAATGTCGGCAATTTCCACAGGATGGGGGAGTTTCTACAGGGGGAATTTAATTAATAGTCCAAAATAACGTTTATATAGCTTCACCTCTTTAACTTTGCCAAAGATTAGTCACGGAATTGAGAGTGTTTGACTTACGATTTGGAGGCAAAGTTTAATCCAATAGGAGTTAAAAGGTAGGTCCGATTGTACTGCAATCTAGGCCAACAATGTTGCCAAATCCTAAGGATTAAAGGGAAAATAGGTACAGTTTGTCCTTTCCTTGGATTATAGTTTTAATAATTTAGTTTACTCTTCTTGTTTAGCTTATTTTGAATATTTAACAATATTTTCAATCTAATTTACATACTAAAATGTCCCAAATGCAGACCAATTATGCATTTTGTTTTTATAGGATATGACCAGACAAAAATTTGAGATATTTTTTTCCATCAAAATCGAGTTTTTTGGTTACAAAAAATGGGCCAGGTAACGGGGATAAAGTATATTAATATATTCTGATTACACTAAAAGTTCAAAGCAAATCATTTTGAGAAACTGATGCTGTTTCAATATTCTGCACTTGAGCTTTGTAAAGGTGTTTTAGTAGCCATTTATATTATAGGCGTGAATAGCTCCTCCGAGTTCTATGCTCCCTTGTACGTAAAAGGGCTCGCAGTCATGGCAAACAGGTCTCGCATGCAGTTGAACTGCAGAGTTGGACTGCCCAAGTGCAGGCCTGACCACACGATATAGGACTCACCCTTCCAGCATTGGTATCGTTTAAATGTGCGTTATTAAAATGCGTAGTGGTTTTTGGTAGTGTGCGGGGTTTTTTGTTTTGGTCGGCCGCGTGCGGTGTGTGTGTATACGTGTGTTTGGAATTGGGGTGTGGGTGGTGTGTGTGTGTGATTGTGTGTGTGCTGTGCGTGTTGTGTAGGGACATTGTGGAGTAATATGGGTACAATGCTACATTGTGGGCGTTTTGTCATTATGCTGGAGTACTCCCACACTGAATCTCTGCCAAATGCTGTTTTTGGCCTCGGGGGGGGGGGGGGGGGGGGGGTTAGGTATAGGTTCTAAGCTATGGGTTGCTCACACACACAGCGTTACACATGGAATTTGTAGAATTGCTGTGAGGTGTAAAAACTCCACCAAATAATCCCACAGTGGGTATGAATATACCCTACAATACCCCACAAATGCAATGTATGTACCATTTTCCAAAAAATCTTTGCAATCTTTTCTTGAAGGCCTTGCGTCTCCGATTTTAGAGAAGATCATTTTGACACCAAAATTCGGGCCTACGGTTATGACGCCGACGACGTTACGTAATCGCGCTCTGCGTGCGAAGAAAAGCTATTTCCCTTTGAAATTACACTGAACAGCAGAAATCCATTCCTAAGGCTACTTATGTATTTATTTTATTTTTATTTTGTAGTAAGAGCATATGTTGCGCATACTTGACACACATCATGGCCAAAATACTTCCCACTTTTTGCTTAAAAAAATGGCGAAACCATGAATTTTGCGATTTTTTTTATAGATTGTTTTCGCATTTTTGGATGACGTCCATGTTTGACGTGCACGTGAGGTATTACAAGGTGTTGTACTATTTTGGTATCAATGACTCGGGAGGGTCACAGCTATCCATGGTACCACACATATGATAGTTCATAATCCGTTTCCGAGATACTAGGGGACGGAAATTCCCCCCCCCCCCCCGCCGGCGGTGAGATGGTCCAAAAAGCCCGGCTCTTTAGGGTTAAGCTTTTTTTGTAGCTTCGGAAGCAATCTCGCTTAGTAATCAGATTTCTGTGTTATTGTAGTTTGTAGCAAAACGCTATGGGGTCAATAGCAACTGCATGTTGTAGAATTTGGGGACAGCTTACGAGACAATTCTCGAACAAACCATTTGTAGTCTGTCTATGAGCCAATCTGTACGGGCCTTAAAATCGAGTTGGTTGCACCCACCTGGTGATCAATTTTCCAATATCTCACCTTAAGGGGGTGTCCCCCTGACTAGGATTAGCCATGTTTCCGACTCGAAACATATCAGGTGTCCCTAAAGTCCTGATTTTTTGCACTGATGTAAAAGACTTCCATAAAACAAAATCTGGAGGATTTAAGCTGTTGAGAATGATTCATTGGTACAAAAGTGTGTGAAATTTCTCATTTCCTATTGGATGAAGATTTCTGTAGTAAAATCCAAAAGTAAGAAAGAAACCTACTGCGAGTCGAATAAATTGGTAATACTACTATAGAAGAAATAAGGAGTGCCTTGACTCGCAGGTTTCGCCTATTTTTCAGGGAAGTATGTGCCGCGGCTTTCGAGCGAGAACTCTTGTATTACGTCCAGTCTCTGATTAGCTAAATACTGATATAACCCTATAGTTAGTTAAAGTAAACCAATCGACCTTGTAATAACCAGAGAAGTAGGCCTATTAAAGATGTTATGACCGATCTTGACAGTGGGTGGGATATACTATTAAGCGAGTTTTGATAGCCTCGACAATAAAGCATGAGAATAGTAATTTACCCATTGTTTAGGCAACTCTTCTGTCAATTTCCGAGGGAAAAAAATTTACAAAATGTGAGGGAATTATTCCAATGAATAACGCGTAATTGAGGCCGGATAAGATGCTTTAAGGTAAAGCAGCTTTAAAAGCTTTAAATGCTGGCGGCTGTGTAAAACTGAAAATGTTTAGTCAACTAAAAACCCATTGCCGGTGTGGCAGGCGATATAGTAATCCGGGCTCACAGTCGGGAACAATGGTGAACGATAGGGCAATCGCTTCATTTGACTCTTCACGCAGCATTAGTTTCAAGCTTTATTCCGTATTGTGTCTATGGAAGCCCGATATGATTACTTTCACACCGGCATTATAAAATCTACTGTTGAAACAGACATTTCGTACCCCTTTTCGTTGCTATTATTAATCGTTTGTAAAACGCAAGTGTGAGATTGACCACCGGCATAGTGCAGTTAGTGTCCTCTGTAAACGGGCCACGACCTTTTGCCCCACCAACCGAAATCATTGTTGACATGAATCCATTCATAAGTTTGATCGTATGTAAAATGATTCCCACTTCGCATGGCACCATCCAACACTATCAATGGACATGCTATGGATGAGTGCTTACCCACAAGCGGTGTGCATGAACATTGGCGAGTAGTAGGCCTGTTTTACACATGTTGGAAGCCTTGTTAAGAAATGGTTCGGTTCGGATATTTTTCAGTACCATATGTCAACCCAATTACACCACCTATAGAAATAAGATTTCTTGGTTGTCAGCTTTACGAAGAGGATTAGGTCTAACCGTTTGTCCAAGGCGCCCTCTTGAATGTGCACAGCAATCACTGGTGATTTTTGCCATAGAGTAGCCTTTTACCCTACCAAAATACCAATCTATAAATTAACCATTTTCGGATTTTTCTTAATGTTCTGTCAAAATAAAAATTCACATATTTATTGAGGATAAATTCATTTAACAATTAGAGCTTCTACGAAGAGAAAATCATTGCAATTCCCGCAACGACGTGAGTTTTTCTCCTGGTCCTATGAGTTAAGCACAGCTCGCCGTTGACAGGTCATTTTTAGGCTTCACTATTGAATTGGGTGTTAATGTGTGCACAGTGAATCGGGAAAATGGACAGTACATGCCAAGATGGTCCAGAGCGGAGCTATTCATGATAATGTGAGTGCCGATCACATAGCAGTACGATTATTCCGTAAATGTTATCAAGGTTAGTCTTGCCACCACCAATTAGGCTATTTGCATGTCCTTCTCTTGCTCGTTGTTTGTTGTCTAAATCGGGGGGCTAGGGGAAAACAAGTGTAAATTCTAATAAATTATTAAAATCAATATACCCGTCTGTTCCCACAAATACAACTGGCACATTTCTTGAAAAAGAATAAAATGTCACTTCATTTCATTTACCAAAGCAGTGAGTGACCAAGGATTAAACATAGAATTCAGAAACAATGGAGTTAAAGCTATTCAATCACCGGCCCGGTATACGGTGTAGAAAAACACTTAAGATTCCTTTTCATCTGGGGGAAGAGTGCAGGCCATTGTTATATTGCAGGGCAGCTGAATAGTTTCAGCTGTTGCGCTCTCCAATTTAGACTGAATACTTTTCATGACAGAATACTTATCGCATTCACCGATAAATAAATATTGAGCTTCTATAGTGCGGGTGTTTCAATGAACTTTGGCCTCATTTTTCATTCATTATTAGAAAAAGGAGAAGAAAGAAGAAACATGAACAAACATCATTAGAGAATGTTGATGGGCAAGCTTGGACCTAACAACTTTTGCAGAACCAAAATCAGTTAACTTATTGCTTATTTTCTTTTCTATTCAATTTTACCGCGTTTTCAAAAGAAAATTTAGTGGTCAACGACCATTATTATAATGTACACTGGTTAGTTATTGTGAGAGAGGAAGGGGGGATTTGTCACTCACCCGAATCGTGGAGGGGTGGTACACCGGCTATTAAAAACATGGCCGACACACCGGGCCCCATTTTGTAATATCTTTACTCATGTTTGCTGAAATCGATACAATCTATGTGGTCTTCGGATATTGGAAAAGAAAATTGAGGGTGACATTTTATTTATTTTTAAGACATTGCCAAGTGTTATGTGCGGAAGGGGGGAACGACAGGTATGTATGTTTAATAATTATTATGAATTTACACTTTGTTTTCCCTAGCCCCTCGATTGGGGACAACAAAATTTGTTAGGCAGTTGGTTATGTGCGTCCACCAGTCCCTAGTCTAAATCCTCACTGGTCTTTTGGTTAGGTAACTTGATCTCACGGATCCAGGGTCTCGGGTTCGAATCTCGTCTACTGCTTCTTTTAAAAATTTATAAAATTTTTCTTTATTTTCAGGTCAGTCCAAAAAAGATAACAAAATAAATAGCGGCCCTTTGAGGTTCGTGAGGGAGGGCTGCTCCTGGAGCATGGGTGGTGGTCAAAAACTACCGCGTGCGTTGTAAAACACTCAGGGGGATCGATCAACGAGCTGCTGCGTTAGGTGCTGCTGGCCTAAAAGCTAAGGCTTATAGGCTAGGCACTATTTGAGACAATTTGTGTAAATAGCAGTGGCGGATTTAAGAGTCAGCAGTGTCAGCAGCTGCTGACAGGGCCTCCTAAATTATTGTTTTCCGGGCCCCAATCAATCAATCAGGCCCACACAATTTTTATTTTCTACCAAAATGCAATGGGCCCAGGGCGTTGACATGTTTCCCTAAGTCATATCCTTTTGCATCAGGTCCCCTATTATGAAATAGATACCGTCCACAAACACTTGTAACCGGGGGCCCTGCAAAATCTTTGACCCTTCAAAGGTGGGGCCACATCCATGAAAAAAGTCACCCTCATTTTACTTATGAAAATTGGGTCTATATGATATTCTGTGTGGTTGACGTATATTTTTTACGAATAAAGGGGGGTCCGATTTTTTTAGATCCAAAAAGGGGGCCCTGGAAATTTTATTTTTTTCACCACCCCTTACAAGTGTTTGTAAATGCTCCCTTAACAATTTGTACTGGTTTCCTTGAGGTATAAAACGCAACCACATTTCAT
Source organism: Ophioderma brevispina (assembly GCA_023653785.1). Taxonomy (NCBI): domain Eukaryota; kingdom Metazoa; phylum Echinodermata; class Ophiuroidea; order Amphilepidida; family Ophiodermatidae; genus Ophioderma; species Ophioderma brevispina. Next base: position 56,205 of record JAMKCH010035398.1, read on the forward strand.
TAAGCGTTTTCCGATAGGCGATCACCATCAGTATCAAAACTATTCATCACATCGGACTTTAAGACCAAATATTTAAAATGTCTTCATTTCTGAGACGGAACAAACCAGACACCCCTAATCGCACTAAAGCGCGACATCTAAATGTCCCCTACCTTAAGCTGCTGACAAGGCCTTTTTCATTAAATCCGCTGCTGGTAAATAGACTGCTCCGCGTTGTTTACAGGGGTGGTGCAAATGGGTGATATAACCCCGGGGGGTTCTCAACTTGCCTCCGCGACTCTGGAAGTAGGACCCATAGCTATTACCATTTTTTGCCAAAAAAAGGGCCCCATAGCTATACCAGAGATGCACAATTTAACCTAAATTTTGCCATTTTTCCCACAAAATTTTGACCATTTTACGCCAAAATTGGACAATTTTGATGAAAGATTGAGGGAATAAAATTTGGACGAATTTTCCAACAATTTTAGTTATTAATTTTGGGTTCGTTAGGAAATGGGACTAACTTTCAAACAAATTTCAGAAAAATTTTGAAAAAAAAAGACCATGCTATACCAAAAATTGCATGAAAAAAAGGGGGGTCATTGAATGCTACCAGAAGGCTGAAAATGGGACCGATTTGTCTGTGGCAACTCTCGGTTTGGTCATTTGTGTTGAAAACGATCGCCACAAAAATATTCAGGTAATACAAAAAAGAATAACAATAAAATACCGGCAACAGTAGTGTTTTGTTTATGAAAGATATAATGCATGCATTGGTTGTGCCCATTTTACTCATTCAAAAAATATGGCACACTATGATGTAGGAGACCACCTTTCAAGGAAGGCCTAATAATGCATGGGCGGTTGTACCATATTTGTTCGTCATTGACCGTTACGAAAAACCCATTGCATTTATCAGGTCGTCTTTCATAAAAACGCGCACAGATCGTAGTTTATTATCTAAATGAAGCAGTACTACACGCTCTTAGTAAACGTCAGGTGCGGGTGTGCGGGGGGTGGTACGTTGTGTTTTAAAAGACGGTGGCCGTCTAGGCCGGAGCTAGCGCTCCCAATTTCTTATGTGCAACATGGATTTGATGGAGCTCCGTGCATTTGTAGCTGGTTTTGGGCTCAACATTGATGACGCAGGGGTGTTTGGCGTGACACAAGTAGAGTAAGACGTAATTTAATTTACTGTGATGCTCAATGCACTAATGGAAGCCAAAATCTACCAACACATTAATCCCTCCGATGGATGGAATCTCTGAAAGTGTCAAGATAAGAGATCGTGAGATGAAAACAATAATATAAAGTGTGGGTGATTTTGTACATATTCGCGGCCGAGTACATAGGAGATTAGACATTAGTGGAATTTTTGGGAAAGAAATTTGGAAGTTATAAGAAAAAATGTGTAAAAATTTTACATTTTTCCAAATTTTAAACCTCAAGAGTGTTTTAATAGTAAATATATTAATGATGACTGATTTACAAAACGTTAAAGTGTCCGCCTCACCTAACGACGTATTTGTCGAAAAATCTATACTGCGCAGGCACATATAGTGAGTTCAAACTTAAAAGTCCCATTCTAGAAGTTTGGGGGGAAAGAAGTTTTGAAGGTTGTTTTCTTGTATTTTCAAGGGTGCTGAAAACAAGATTTTTGGGTCCAAACCTCTGGGAAATGGGGGGAATTCTCATTAGAGGGCTCGTTTCAAAATGGCCGCCAAAAGTTTTTTTTTTTTTTTAAATAAAGCTATTAAAAACAAGCTATTAAAAGTTAATATGAAATCAAATTGTGCGGTATTTTATGTAATTATTGTGTAATGATATTTCCAATAATTAGAAGTTATGATAAGTAAAAGTAGGGGCGCATTTTCCAAAAATGGCTGCCAAAATTCTGATAAAGCTTTTTGGAACGTTATCAATTGATTAGTGATAAACGTATAAATCAAAGTGAAGATGTTGAAGGTAGTTGTTTACAATTTTCAAGGATGCTGAACAAGGATTGAGTATTGGTCCAACCTCTGGGAAATGGGGGGAACTCTCGCTAGAGGGGCGTTTTCAAAATGGCCGCCAATACATCAAGGAAAATGGTATTTAGGCTAGAAGAAACGGCTATCTGAGAATCCAAAAGAAAAAATTTTGGGGTATTTCTGAAAATGATCTCTATTATTAAATGATATTTAAATTAATTAGGATTTATGATAGTACTTTTAGAGGGCGCTTTTTCAAAATGGACGCCAAAACTTCCAGAGAAAATGCATATTAAGGCTAAAAACAGCCAGCTAAGAGTCCAAATGAATCAATTTCTGTGAGTTGTTCTTAATGCTAGTTTGGTATTATGTATTCCAAATATTAGAATTTTACGATAGTACCCTAGGGGCTTTTTCAAGATGGCTGCCAAAATTCAATTAATTAAAATAGCATTTTGGGGCTGTTTCAATTATTATCAAATTCAAATAAATCAAAGTGAAAGATTTGAAAGATGTTTTTTTTTATTATTTTCAAGGTATTGCTGAACATGATTTTCAGCGTACAAGTTTGAGAATGGGGATAACTCTCAAAAGGGCTGTTTTTAAAAAAATTCCAGAAATGACATATTAAGGCTAAAAACAAGCTATCTAAGAGTACAAAAAATGATATCAATTAATTACTATCAAAATAAACAAAGTGCAGATGTTGTGAAAGTATATGTTGATATTTTCAAGGGAGTTGCAACAGATGTTTTGGGTCGAACCTCTGAGAAATTTGGGAAATCTCTCAGAGGGGCGGCCGCCTTCCGTCTCGTTTTCAAAATGGCTGCCTGGTGTCCCCCCCACACCTCCTCTTCCCCCGTGTGTCCCCCACAGGTGTCTGTTGGATTTTAACTAGCCTGCGATCGCGAGAATAACAATTGTCTTATTCGATCCTTGGACCGCCCCATTAGGTCGACCCTGCGGCTGGTTGTATGATTTAGGTTAACTTTGACCCTTTGACCTTATTGTGACCTTTGACCTCATTAAAATGAGGGCACGGACCCCAATGTCTGAACTAGGTCAATTTAACATTTTCAGCCTATTACCAACTTGACCTCACATGACCTGTGACCGGTATGGATCTTTGACTCATCAACATATGTGGGATCCAATGTTGCATCTACGACTGAAGCTGAAGTTTGGTTAAATCCATCAAAGTGATGCGGATATTACAAGCAACTGTAACCCTTTTTCACAACAACAGACATCAACAACGACATCAACAACAGACTATAGGGGACACGGGATTACCTATGTGTCTTCCTGCCTTTCTTAAGGCAGGCGACACAAAAATGGGAAATCATTTTGGGTTGTTTCTTAATGCTTAGTTATTGTTGTATGCTGTTTTCAATCATACAGGATTAATGATAAATGTGCCTAGAGGCGGCGCTTTTCAAAAATGGGCTGTCATAAAATGTCATATAAAGGTTGTTTTTACATTTCAGATTTTAAATACTAGTACCTGTAAATTGTGTAACATAGCCATAATTATGAAATATTTTTTATCAACAATAATCCGCTTAAAGAGGGCAGCCTATGAAAATTTATATCGCCCTTCATTAAGGCCGAATCAATTGTATTAAGGGGATGACCTATTTAATTATATAAAATGTACTGTATATACTTATATTTAAATTCGACAGGTACGAAAGACTTTATATTAAACTTTATCATCCATTCGAAAGGCGCACTCCTAATTTACACTAAATATAATTAAGAAATACTCAAACATTGAATAGCATGGTCTACTCTTAGATGGTAATATTAGCTTAATAAGGCCATTTTCCTTTAATTTGGTGGCCCTTTTGAAAAATGCCCTCTTCGAGATTTCCCCACTTTTACAGAGGTTCGGACCTAAAAACTCTGAAGCATCCTTGAAAATATACACGATACCTAAACATCTTCACTTTGATTATACTTTTTTTGTATAATGCATTGATAACGCCCCTCCCCCCCCCCCCCCCCCCCAAAAAGGCTATGATATGGAATTTTGGTTTGCCATTTTGAAAAAAACCTCTGGGTATTTATCATATATTCAATTGCTAGAATAGCGGCAAACAATTTAGCAATACGACACCCAAAATTGATTTCATTTGAATCTTAGATGCGTTTTTAAACTTTAATAACTTTCATTTTCTGGAATTTGGTCAGCCATTTTTGAAAAGCGCCCAGGGCTTTATCAAATAGAATTCGAAACAACCCACAATGATTTCATTTTGATTCTCAGATAAGCTGTTAATATTCCGGTTTTCTTTTCTGGATTTTGGCGGCCATTTTGAAAATGCCCTGTATCGAATTTCCGCACTTCCCAGATGTGGGAACCAAACTAATTCTTGGTTCAGCATCCTTGAAAATGTAACAAATACCTTCAAACATCTTCATTTGGATTTAACTTGTATTCACTAATAATTAATTGATAACGGTCCAAAAAAGGCTATTATACAGAATTTTGGCATCCATGTTTGAAAACGCGCCCTCTACGTGTACTTTCTAAATTCTAAATTATTGGAATACGATTAACAATAATTAGCAATTAAGAAATACCCAAAATTGAATTTCATATTAACTATTAGATATGCCATTTTTCTGGAATTGTTAGGCGGGGCCATTTTGAAAAACGCCCTCTAGCGAGAGTTCCCCACATTTTCCATAGGTTGGACCCAAAAATCTTGTTCCACCCTGAAAATACAAGAAAACACCTTCAAACCTTCTTCCCCCCCCCAATACTCTAGAATGGACTTTAATTTTGACCCTACTAAATAGCAATCGTATCTCATTTTGAAAGATTCATCGCGTCACATGAGATGTAATTAATGCGACGTAACGATCGTATTTTACAGTTCACGGTAAAATTGGGTTTTTGGGTCGTTTTTTCACAGAGCACGTACGAAGTATTTGCGCAAACGCGTCACTAACGACGTATTTGCGCGTCGTATTTGTTATTTACACGTTGAAATTGCTCATGTGGCGTTTTCACATAGTGACGAATTTTATTTACATCAAGTTTCGCATATCTTAATAAATTGGAAGCTGATATTATATAAATATATCAAATTTAACTTCGCGATTTTCACTAGTTTATTGAAATATGTGTTCTTAACATATTTTGCAATTAATTGCGAAATCTTCAAAGAAATGCGTATTTTGCAAATACGGTCAGTATGTGACGCGGCCGACGAATATGTTTTCTTCCCTTTCTCACATGGAAGTATTTTACCAAACACCTGATTAAATATTTGAGTTAAATCGGTATAATCGTTTGGATAGTTGAAGCAAAAATGTGTAATAAATTAGCTGATAAAAAATTGTGTTTTAATGTGGTGGACAACATTTGGAGATGTTTTTGTTCTTGACATCAAAAGGCTAAATGATAAGCGCAAAGCTACAAACTTGTCAAATACCAACATATATATTCCTGAAAATGATACTATACCTTTAATTTTGACTTTAATACAGGTAAATAATCGGACATCAGGTAGTCGGTCAAACTTTGGTTTATAAAAGTCACATCAAATTCTCTCTGCACAGCGCTGTTTGCGCACAGTATGGTCAGCTCAGACAACTGTCCTTTTTGAAGGTCTATAAACGAAATGTGAAATATAAACATGCGATACATGGCCTGAAGTGGCTGATAGAAAGCCGTATAAAGGAAAACAAACTTTTGGCTCAAACAAATACAATTTGTCCTCATATTTCAGCACAAATTACGTTTTACTGAATGCTACACTGCTGTTCATGTTGGACTCGAAATGCACGTTTTTTTCTCTGCACATTCCCGAGGTGCTCTAAATGTGCATTTTGTTTCGCTTGACACTTCATTTGGAACATGAAACTAGTACATTTAGAGTACAATGTACTTTTTTTTTCTGTAGACATTCACGAAGAGTACATTTTAGTATCTTTTATTTTGACATATCTAAATGTACCCGGATGAGTATTCCAAATTTACACAAAAATAAAATGTAATTCTTCAAGTACATTTCTAGTACAGTACTCAAATTTTACCAGTGTAGGAGTTGTAACAATCCAGGCAATGCTAGCAGAATCCATTTTTTTATCTAGATGACGGCTCCTTTGGCAGGTACAATAAAACCAGAAACTCTTCTGAGAAGTCGAAGTCTCCGACCTGTTTTTTAACACTCCCAACTATAACGACTCTTGTCATTTTACATTTAATATAGCTAACTCATTTTACTATGAATTTTGATAGTAAAGTACCTTAATATTGGAAGAATATGAAAAATAGCACAGTTTAATTAAGGATTTTCATTTTTCGTCATTTACAGTGGAGGATACCGTGGATGATATGGTTTATTTATCGCCTGTTTCTTGCTCTCTACTACGTTGTCTTCATCGCCTATGTATTTATTTCCAGCTTCATCAACAACCCTCTTACCGCTGCCTATTTCTTCATCTATCTTACCAACTGGACCGTCCTATTAGTTACGATTTATATGGTGGTGATCCTTATTAATGTGTTTATAGATAGACATCACGGGAAAGTCTTCCACAGGCCAAACACAGAAAGCTTATCAACTATAGGTAACATATATTAAATGTCATTACAAATATAGAAAAAATAGAAAATAGAATTATTATAATGTCTTCTCTCGACTGTTAATTTTGTAAAATGGGCCATTCTTTGGGAAGTCACACACGTGACCGAAATTTATTTGATTATCCATGACGAAACAACCAAATTAGCGAAAGTGGAATATCATTTTTAGTCAGAATTTGTCTGTACCTAACCAAAAATATTGTTTTCACTTTTGCTAGATTGGTTGTTTTGTCATGGAGGGCAAATAAAGTTCAGTCACGTGTGTGACTTCCCGAAGAATGGCCCAAATTCACTTTAAAAGGTGGGTGTACCGATCATGGTCGTTTTTATGTGATGTTTTCACCCCAGTGTGAAAGCATATCGCCATAAACATTTGGTTATAACTTTTGCATTAAATCGGACCAACTCTTTGGATAACAGAAGCAAAATAGAAAAAAAGAGTACCAAATTGTACCATAATGCATTGTTTCTGACCAAATGTGATCAACCACATTTGGTAACGTTTTTGTTAACAAAATCAAAATGAAGCTCTAATTTTCAATGAATTAATAAGAGAAATATGATGTTTTTCTGATACCAACATCTTAATTACGATGGGGCAAAGTGGAAGGACGACATCGTCGGTCGGGTCTCACACCTTTAACAAAATAAATTTAAAATGTTTATTTATTAAAGATCAGCTCTGATGACGGTATAAAAATGTATAAGTAAAGTGTCATAATAAACTCAACAAAACTATAATGTTTGTTGCATAAATACTTGTTCCGCGCATATCTCGAAACCAACTTTACGCTGGTTAAAAATTATTGTAAACGAAGATCATTTCATATCTCGGAAAAGTCATGACGTCAACATATCAACACAGCGCTAGATCTCCTTGCATGGGCTCTTCGGTTACTTTAGAAGTACAACGTAACCATTATCAGAGCCGATCTTTAATAAATATTATATAAATACACAAGGTGAGTATTAAGCAACGATGTAAAGTGTCATTAATAGGCTTCATTTCAAAAGTAGGATGATCGCATTCCCTTGTGTACTTATGGGCTGTTGAACACAGAGAGCATTTTACACTGTGCACGGTATTCCAGTGTGGCATCTTAAAGTTATGAACAGTTATCCAGATTTCATTTTGTTACGTTGTTCCATTCTAAAACAAGGCGCTGTTTCCCACTTAAGGTTTGGATTAAAGCGTAATGCAGCCATTAGACATGTGCGTGGTATTGCTGCACCGCCTCATTGCAAGAACAATTCGGCAATCGAGGTGTTGAAGTGACCCTCGGGGTTGAAGCCTCTAAGGATACCAGGTCATTACTCACGAACAGTACGTGTAGGAGAAAAAGAGCAGGTATAAAGAGTTACATCTATGATCAGGTAAAGGAAGGGCCACATACGTTTGAATGTAGACTACGATGAAGGGGAGTCTAGATCATTGTAACATCTATAATAAGAACCATTTACAAGGTGTTAAACCAGTTTAATTTGGCTTATAAAACTCTACCTTACATCTAAATTGTGAACAAGAAGCAAAATATGTCTCTGGGTTCAAAGGCCAATAACTTTTTAAGTACACAAGAAAATCGGATTACTCCTTTGAAATGGAGTTTATTAAAGACCGACTCAGAGATTTCGAAAAAATAGTCATCTAGAACTAAAGATAGTTACATAAAAGGCTTAATTCCAAAGTTAGAGATGATTTGGATTTTCCGTTTCCATGCAGTAAACACTTATGTACAGTATAAAAGTGCCATAGGATATTATGCATAACAAAAATTCCGGATCCGGAATTTTATAACAAAGTTGCGATTTTCTACATGAAGGACTTCGATTTGAGCTTAGTTATTTTACACCATAATTACTGTAAGGACAAGCGTAATGTGTATGCAAAAAACACGATTTGTTTGAAAAATAAGTGCGCCCTCATCGGGAAATCTGTGTCAGCCTTTAACGACCCTTTTACATCAAGACCGAAGTAAATTCTTCTCAAACTGCCTTGCACAAATTGGTCCGGAAAGCACTGTACACCTCTAAATGTGTTCTTTGCTACATAAAACATAAATGATTAAGGACATCATCCAAAATTACGGAATGCATTGCATAGTAACACTGCAAAGGTCGATCTCCCAACCACATAAGTTGTTATATACCGTACCTCAGTGCTATGTAATGTATGCATATGGATGGAGTTGCGCTTTGTTCCATTCAGCATAGGACTATCACAACATACATGGATATTAATCTATGCATGGAATTTATATTTTTTCAAGGAATTGTTCACCGAGCTCTAGAAATAACAATAGAAAGTGTCTCGTGAAACTCATAACATGCTTATGAATTAGTAACTTGCCTCCTAAAGGCGAGTATTATGTTCCATGCGTCCCTAGAGGAGAATGACTACCAAACGGACAACCACTTGTTAGATCCAGGAACAATATCTCCCTAAAACAAGGAAGGGGTCCGCTCCGTGATTTTTGAAAAGTAGCAAAAGTGGCATTTAGGGATTGAAGAGATACAATACATATATATGTAATTAGGTAGCAGATGTTGATAGTGAACCAATTTTAATGCCATGTCTAAATCAATCACCTGATCAATTCTTATTTCAGCTTTATCTTGGCGACACAAGCAACAGTGGATTCTGATGAGCATTTATATGAATGCTTCTATCCTGGTAACCGTCGTTTACTGGTCATTTCTACACTCTGGATCGTGTAATTCGTCGTACTATGACCTTACAGCTCACACGTTCCCTTGTATTCTCGGATTATTTGATTTACTCCTAACTCCTATACCCATTGAACTTCTACATGGCATCTACCCATTGCTGTATGGATTCATTTATGTGATTTTCACCCTGATATTCTATGCTGCCGGTGGACTAAATCCTCATGGGAATACTGCAATATATCAAGGAGTTTTGGACTGGGTCAATCCTGGTCCAACAACTGCAGTCATAATTCTCGCTGGAATAGGAATAGCTGTGGGTCAGCTGTTCCTTTGGGGGATTTATAAAGGTAAACTCTTTTTGCTGAAATATACAGATTCTGCTCTGCCTTATGGATTTGTGTCCAATGAACTAGAAGAAGGAGGCATTCGGGAAGAAAGTGAAAGAGAAAACCCTGAACAGAGAAAGTCGACTTATTTTGATAACCCTGAATTCAAAGAAGAATCAAATTAAGTGTAAGTTATGTCATATAAGTCAACCTGCCAGAAAATGGCAAGTCAATTCAAATTGAAATTCATTACGAAAAAAAAATTAAATCTCAAGTTAACGAGATGAAATGAAGTGCTCTATTTACTCGATTGGAAAAGTATTAATTAATATAAATTAAAGCGCAGGTGTTTATAGATATGATTAAAAGTTGAAGTCGTTTTAATTAGAGCTGTCATATAGCGTGACCTTTGAGAAATTATTTTCCATATTTAAGTGGTTATTTACCATAATTTTATTATGGTATGCCACTCTTGGTCTTTTATGAGAGCACGTGTGGAGTAACGGATAAAGTGCGTGAGCTCGATCCCCGGCGAAGCACAAACAAACATACTCTATTGAAAGCCGGTATAAAAGATTCCTAGTCCCACGATCCTAGTCACCACGGCATTTCGCGCAGGTGTGTACATTCCTATATTGCAACTAACCAAGAGACTCTCTCTCGCTATCTATAGCGCTCGATCAAGTCACCGCTGACTGACCTAAGTTAAATGAACCGCGTGCAGTATACACACAACCAATGCGTAAATCTCTGTTGTACATTGGACTGGTCCCCCTAATGCAAACATGTTTGACTGCGCCGCAACTGACCCTTCTTAGTCAAAACACGGTTCCGCGCATATAATTATGACAGCAATCAATACTCCCATTGCATTTTCAAATTCAAACTTTTCCACTGCCAGAAAATAGCCATGCATATTTGCAATGTCAGCATAGTAAGCCTTGTGTTCAGAATTGACCAAGTGACACCGACATAAATAGTACATCTCACTAGTCACATTATATCGCGCATAATATACGATTATTTAGGAGTATTTTTTAAACCCTCAATTTCTAGGATTGACTAATGGCGCAACGTTACTAATACACAAAACAACACCAAAATTCACCAACGGAAGGTGTGATTTGAATATGTTTTCAGCTTCCCCCAATAGCCAACCATCCCGGTTTTTTCCATATCAGTTGCGCTTATAATTTTGACCACCTGAGGTCTAAGAAGTCTCTTGAACGTCATGAACACACATTGCAGAATTTCCGAAATCTCCCCAAGCTGTATCACAAATATGACGTCACCATTCAGTAATGAGAGTAATGAGCGGCGCTCATTTGTAATTGTTACGAAGAAGTTTGTTCGTGCGAAGTCAACATGTTTGTGTCCATGTGAATGGTACTTAACCCCAATTGCCCCGTTCACTCAAGCGAAATCTTCGGAGCTCTTATGGGGAATATTACACTCTAAGTAATGCATCTGCTAGTTCAATCAATTTCACATATTTGATTGCAATTTGTACTTTGGTATTTTTAGTATTTTCTGCCGAAAAACGTCAGCGAAATAAATGATCCTGAAGCATATTATAATTTCTAAATTTCTATGTTAAAAGGTAATCTAAGATAGAAATGGGATAATTCAAATTTGGATTAAAACACACAGTAAATATATATTACATTAAAAATGACATCTAACGTTGATTAATTTACATTCTAAATCTAATCAAAATTAATTCAAAATTCAATCCAATGGATTTTAGTTTCAGTCTATGGAAATTTAAATCGAATTTAACTCAAGGACTACTAGATTGTAAAATCTAATTTGGACTTGTCTCTGTTAACAATCTATTACATTAACTTTGTTTAATTTTAGTAATGTTAAGATTATTTTTACTCAAGTATAGCAGACATGCATTGATGTTCCTGCTTTAATTAAGGGGTGTCCCCAGGGTAATTTGGTGATGTTTTCAGGACCCGATTTTACCATTTCTGGTCACTATACAATTAGTCCAGGCTACACAATTCCATTGCCAGACGAGCAACCTTGAGCTTTGTAGATACGCAAAAAAAAATAAAATGGCCACCAAAACACAAACCATTCATCATGTTCACTCAAAAGTTGTAATTTTTCAGCCTGTCAAGTTAAAACATTCATTTTGACTACTTACATATGATTTTGTAACCACGTAATCAATGAATTCAATATGGCCGCCGCCAATACAATAAAGTGTCTGATCGTGATCTACTTTTGACTGCAGGTTGGTAACTTGGTATCTATCGTGGTGTTTTGGCAATCAAGATATTAATTACAACCATAAGAAATATTTTTAATGTGATTATAAATTCCATCATTGTACGATCCATTATGGCTTTCCATACTCTAAGATAGCTATATAATTGATAGATGTGTCTATCCTAATATCGAAATGTTTGTGTATATCCCTGAAAGTCAATCAGATCAACGTGCACATCATTAGGTAATCAGAGGAATTGATACATATACGATGCCATCCAAGATGGGTATCCAATATGGCTGGAAATGGCACTTACTAATCGGCGAAAAATCCGATCACTAATAGTCTAGAGATTTATGTTTCTTTGTTTTTGGTGTGTTTTGGGGCGTCCATTGGCAACCATATTGGGACATTTGATGAATAACGACTCAATGACACTTAAGATAGCCTTACTGGGATTTTTGGAAGTGGTAATCCCACTAAAAATCACAAAATATATATCTTTCGCCTACAGCGTGAATGAATTACTGACCTTTATTGATTGCCATTTGCAGCCGTATGACGCCTATCTAGGATGCCATCTTGCAGATATCAATCACCTTGATTATGTTATGATATTGAAATTGAATCAGTTCTAGTAATATACACAAACATGGCAGCTCTTGGCTATATGTAGTAATGAATTTTGCCACTTGCAACTTGTGACAAGTTTCATAAAAGAGTTTCCTTTTTTGGTTACATTTGTTTGAAAATGGCATTATGCATTTTTTTTACGAACTGAGATATATGCCTGCAAAGATTGCGATCTGTTTTGGGTGTAATTAACATAAAATGATATAAACATTTTCCATTTCAATGTTTGGTATTAATTGATATAATTTATAATTAAAATATGGTGGAAAACAAAATACATACAGTAGATTTTACTGAATTATGTTACACATAGGAGTGAGAAAAAACGAAATACATATGAACATTAATAGAGTACATAGAAATGGTTGTACATGACCTTCACGTTTTATTGAATAATTGAACATATGACCTTAGGCCCGATGGCCTACAATTATCTGAATTCCATTGTTAAATATCGCTGGTGAAAAAAGGCCCAGGTGGATGAAATGTGTGACGAAAAATAGTGCTTCGCTATGTTCTTTTTCGCGTAAAATGTTAGTGACACTAAACAAGACAAGTCATTATTATGTTTCCAATTTTGATTTTTAAACGTTAAACACGGAAAGAGCCGATAAAAAAACAGTTTCTTCAAACATTTAGTTTTCAGTTATCATCGTAATGCATTCACTGAGTTGAGCAATTAATTTTGACAACCAGGTCAATGGCATTTTTTGGGCAGCCCCCCCTCCCGTGGATCGAATCTATAAATTACAACTGGTATGTATCCGCAAAATATGATGGGGAATATGACGGTGAATATGATGGTGAATAACCGCAGTTGGAAAGGTGTATAAGTGTCCAACACATTGCAACACATGACCCAAAAGGTTGGTATAGATTTCAGTACAATTATGCCTATACCTAATATCTTCCCCTGTACAAGCCTTGCCTCCTGGCAAATATATATTACCCGCTACTTAAATCTGGACTCGAGATTTCGAAAAGATTCCTTTTTTGGTTGTAATATGAAAAAATATGTCAACTAGAACTAAAGATAGTAACCTAAAATGCCAATTCGAAATTGAGATTGAATCGGATTTTGCGTTTGATGCCAGTAAACATTTATACTTACGTCCTATCGGATACTGTGTATAACAAAAAATTTAGGATCGGAATTTATAACACAGTGTGATTTGCATATGAAGGAATGGATTGTAAGCTTAGGCCAATTTCACACAGTGGTTAGTTTATGGACAAGCATTATGTACATGCAAAAAAACACGACTTTTTTTAAATATAGGGCGTCCTCCCCAGGAAATATCTGAGTCAGCCTTTCATTTCTGACTTTTGATGTGTTATTCTCTCATCGTGTCGTAAGTATAGGTATAAACAAAAAACAAAATTGTCCTGTTGCAATATTTGCAACTTATGAAGCAAACCATATTTTATTTTCATTTAATGCAATATACAGTTGATAGACTATGCAATCCTGTCGAATTTTCAGGGTAAAGCAAGCCCGTAACTGATCACGAAAGTTGAAGTCATGGGCCTGGAACTCAGTTTATATATGATCTAATCCACACTCCACGAGCATCGCCGTTCCAATCGCTCGAAAACCGAAATGTTTGGTTTTCATGGAGAACGACGGACGCCTCGCTTTCAAAATGGTCATGTGAACAATATTTTAATAAATATGTGCCAAAAATTAGATTGTACCAACACTGATTAGATTTAACCCACATTTGAAAATTAACCTGAAAAATATTTCATTTTTTTTTTTTTTTTTTTTTTTTTTTTTTTTTTTTAACTTGCAATTTGTAAATTTGTTGTGGTTTAACACTTATAAGTGCATAAGGTCTGTGCCGTTGGATTTTTTAAGCAAAATTCTGGTCATTGATAGGGTACATCAACCACGACCACATACAGAAAAAATGAAATCAGTTGTACGAATTCAAAATGTCGGCCGAAAAACCGATTTTTAAAAGCGCACCCAATTCCACCGCCAAAAAATGAAAACCACTTTCCCGAACGACTTTTCCATAGTAGTATAGTCAGGAATAGCTAGTGTATATCCAGGATTTTAAGCTTGATATTGTGCCCATGATGAATACAGTTTGACCTCAAACACAAACATTATCGATCTTTGTTTATCTGTACTGGTGTATAAACACACAATGAGGCTGTTTAGTGTCGATTTTGAGAAGGACATCTCTTGATGTCGATTTACGGTTAGACGTTATGACAAATTTCCTCAAATACTCCATTTTTACACTATTTGGTGGTTTGTTTATCCGTGTAAAAGCAGTTGTATGAAATTGTACACACTTTTCCTGATTTTTAAGTTAAAAAATTAATTTCCACATTTGCGATTCTCTCGCAATATCGCTGATAACCCTTTAAATCCACATTTTTAATCAACTCGTAATTTTATATATACAATGTTTTGTATGCGATTTTCAATCAATCAACTTTTAATACGTTTGTATTATGTGTCTCGTACCTAGTCATGCTGTAATTTGTGCTGCAATTTAAGGCGCTATCAGTGATTGATATGACCACAAGCAACCTAATGGGCAAATCGGAAATTCTAGTCATTACTGTCCCGTACGGACACTTACTGCAACCAGTATAACGTGAATGGAAATTTGTATATTGAACACTGCCGTTTGCTTCCTGTCCTTAAAGCCATATTAGCACAATTTTTTGAAGAGCGCCCCAATTTTTCAAAAACATTGAAGATTTTTACACTGTTGCATTGTAACTGGCTAGTAAACTATACATGTGAATGGTTATCGCTACAATGTCTATGTGTCGCAAACGAATGAATTTTGTAACTGGAATTATTAATATCGGGATCCCCGATAATAATCACCGGACTGCTTGCAACGGACTTCCAATATGAAATAACCGTGAAATAGCCCCATTTACGTATCTACGCTCATCCATTAGTTGTCTTATTGGTTCAGGCAAGTCAAGTTAGCTGTATGTAGTTTCTCGAGGTGGCACTATTTCCATCATGGACGAACATATTAAACTGTAGCATTTCCAGCTCTGCGTTAAGTACAATCTAGGCTCCCAAGTATAACTTACAAAAAAAAAATTATGATAAATAGCATTTTTTGAGCATTCTCGTTTGCAGGGAGTTTATCATAGGTAATGGACGGAGGGTGGGAGAAGGAGGGATAGAAAGGGGAAGAGAGGAGGTTGAGAAGTAGGGAAATGCTGGGATAGTAGAGGAGAAGAGGGGGTGTGGGGGAGTAGAGATTCTGGAGGAGGGAGAGAAGAGAGGAAAATGTCGGCGGGCTGAGGGTAAGGTAGTGAAACGAGACTGGGGGATACAAAGGGGAAGTTGAGTGAAGAAGATAATCAGAGGGAGGGAAAATACTGGGAAGTAGATGAAAGAGTGGAATAAGTGGAGGGGTAGGTTAAGGTGTTGTTGTTAGAAGTGGTTGGGACATAATGAGCAAAGGTAGCGGGAACTCGGTAGGACGAGGGGATCATGGGCAGAGAGAAGATCGATTGGGGAAACAATTGGCAATTGTTAATAGCCGAGGATTTGGAACTAAGTACGAGGTAGACAAAGTAAGGGCACTGAAGCAAGGGAACAAGCAGAACGAAGTATAGACAATTACCAACATAGCTGTGGAAAAATATCCAAATTTTGAAAATTGGGGGCGCTCTACAAAAAATGAGCTAATATTCTTTCTTCTTCAGTTGGAAAAGTTAACTTTATGAGAATTCTAGAGAACTTACCCTTCACTTTCAACTATTCCTGCTAATTCAATATTTTCACTCTTTCGGGGATAATCACTGATATGTCTTTACCATTGTCATAGTTGAAGATGTCAGACCCCACACGGTCCCCTCTTGGTGAGTGTTTGTTTTTTTGTAAACTTTTATTTGTATTGAGGGTTATGAAAATACATATCACATTCACTGTCCTTTCGCTCAGACATCCTCTAATTAGCTCTGTGTTTTAGTTAGAGATTAAGCGTATGGTGTCGGAATCCGACTTGTTTTTAAAGTTCTAGAAAGATTTGTTGGCATCTTCAGCAGAGGGGTTTACAAAGGGTGAATTCTCTGATTGGACAATTGTCACATCTGAGTGTTCCACAAGGGTCAGTGCTGGTCCTGTTCTCTTCCTTTATTTGTTTCTGATTCAACATTGTCGCTTTCTTCTCCTATATTTCAATTTTGCTGAAGATATACATTGGTGAGACCTATTCGGAATCTCAATGATGTCAATCTAGAAAAAGACAAAAAAAAAATAAACAAAATGACTTATACAACTGTATTCTTGGACGGTCAAACAAGCTCATACCAACCACTTAATCCCTCTAAATGTGCTGTTATGGATTTCCTCTAGATCCTAAGATGTGTGCACCAAATAGACTACTCTTAGGTGGAGAACGCTCACAGTCTGTTGATGATTTTAATTACTTTGGTCATTACTGTCTTCCAATTTGCATTTTCTTCACATGTTGTTTCCACGTGCATAAAATCTCACGTCTTGTTGGGTTTTATCATCAGATGTAACTAAGAATATGCACTTCTCTGCGTTATTGCACTTACAACGCCTATTGGTCCTTCCTCATCTGGTTTACTGTGCTGTTGTTGGGCTCCATTTAATATTCCTTTATTCAAAGCTTGAGAATTTTCAAAGTGAAAATAACTCCGTGTGCGTCATGTACAGGAACAAGGTCTTGGTCTCCTGGGTCAACGTGTTTACGTTTGAAGGTTTCTGAATTATGGCCTTATAAAGTTGTGACTTGTTTAAGTTTTCAAAGGCGACAATTTGCTTCCGACTTCTAATGGCAGGGTCCACCTCTTCCTGATTTCTTTCGTAGCAGTGTTTTGTGATAGAAATAGATTCTGCACTTGCGTGCACGGACTAATTCATTTCTCATTCTGTATTTGTTGACTTCCCTAGACTATGGGAAAGTATCCTGTGATCTCCGTAATGCTGATTCTTTATATCAAGTCAAGTCATTATGTAAGCAGCATTTTTCTTATTAAGCTGATTTTTATCCGCTTGCTTATTAATCTACAACTGTATTTTTGCAACTAATTATTTGTGTATGCATTATTTTTATTTTGCACAGTGCAAGAAATCCACATCATTGTGTTTTGGGCTTTGTAGCCTATTTTTCTTTCCGGTTAATATTTTTTGCCTCAAGCTTTAATTAGTAACTCAAATAAATTTATTATTATTATTATTATTATTATATTATAAGGCCGCTTGTAAAATGCTTATTCTGTTTTTTCACGAAGAAAGTAATATAATGTTTGAAGGAAACTTTACGCGCAAATTAGAGATAAAATGGGCAGTTTGAATTTGGAAGGAAATTACCTGATTGTGGCTTTAAATTTAAATGGCCTTGCTAAAACAAATGATAATGTAATGGCATGAGATGTATGAAAAAGATTCACACACTGCAGTATTATATGGGTCTATATCCTAACCTTGTAGTGTATATGCAAGCAAGATAATAAAAAAAGAAGTCAATTAAAAGAAAGATATGGTGTCTGGAACCGTTTAAAATGAAACTGGGTGTCTCCCAAGAGAGACTATGAGCTAAATCTAACTTTAAAACTATGCGCGAGGGAAGTTTGAGACAAACTTCGTTGAAAAAACGACCCCCCCCCCCCCCCCCCCCTGCTTAAATGTCATCTTCAAGACCGCTCCTGAGTACTTTAATTATTATCTGATCAATTCTTTTTCAGCTTTATCTTGGGAACACAAGCAACAGTGGATGCTGAGGTGCTTGTATATGAATGTATTCTATCCTGGTAACCGCGTTTCTGGTCTTTCTCCACTCGAATCTTTTTCCCAAAATTTTCCCTGTACTATGCCTTAAACCGCTCACACGTTCCCTTGTATTCTCGGATTCTTTGATTTACTCCTTACTCCTATACCCCTTAAACTTCAACATGGCATCTACCCTTTGTTGTATGGATTCATTTATATCATTTTCACTCTGATATACTATGCTGCTGGCGGCACAGATCCTAACGGGAACACTGGCATATATCCAGGATTTTTGGACTGGGCAAACCCCGGTCCAACAACTGTAAGCATCATTTGCTCTGGAATAGGAATAGCCGCGAGCCAACTGCTTCTTTGGGCGATTTATAAAGGTAAACTGTTTTTGCTAAGATATACAGAGTTCTCCATGCCCCACGAACGTATGTCCAATGAACTAGAAGGTGTAAATACTCAGCGCAGTGCTCAGGAGGAAGAAAGTGACAGCGGTATACATGAACAGAGAAAGTCGAATTATTGTGATAATCTTGCATTCGAAGAGGAATGAAACTTCACTGGCGAATCCAGGGGGGTGTTTTAGGGGGCGCCCCCCCCCCGGTAATTTGGCCAAAATCTTGTAAAATAGGCCAATTTTTACCATAACTACCTTCCAGCCCTCCCCCCAGTAATTTTGGCATTTTTCAGGGCGTGGATACGCCCCTGAACTTTGAACTGTCAGTAACAAGATGAAAAGAAGTAATATGAAAAAAGTAATATGTTGATTTTTTTCTGTTAATTATCCATTTTGTTAAAACGAACATTATTATAATACTGGTTATTCTCTTTTCCTATTGGTTGAAGTTGAGTCCGCTCTTAATCAAGCAAAACCAGGCTGGTCATTGTACTGAACAACATTCCCCTAGAGCTTTATTAAAAACAATGCGCTCATATGTTGACCCTCTTCTTGATAGAACCAACGATCCACCATTTCTCAATTTCTCGCATTAAATGGAAGAAAGAAATCTCCCACTGGCTGAGTGTGTTCATTGACTTCTCCAAAGCTTTTGACTCGGTACATCGAGATCCTCCATGCGTATGGTATTCCTGACACCGGGCGGGTATTCATGGCCTTTAAATTTATGACAATTCTTCAGCCATTGTCATATCGCCAGATGGAGGGACTGAATTGTTCAGTGAGTTCTTGATTTACTCTCTCTCAATTTAAATTGTGCACACTACACACTCAAGTCCAAAATCTGCCCTACTACTGTTAACTTATGAATGAACCCTATTTGTTCAATACAATCACTTCAATACACATCAAATGTACATGATTAACATAATTACCTCCTCGTGAATATCCAAGAATGGAAAAAAAATTACAATATCTTCCAGCAATGGAATTGGTCACCCAATTCACATAGCAGGAACCTGTTATAACTGGTAAATGCTATTCAGCAGGTATCTGTTATAACTAACTCGATGTATACACTGCATGCAGTGCTATACAGCAGGTACCGGTGTAACTGATTATTGTCCCTTTACGTATTTTACACGGCGTATTTCAAACCTTGGACTTAGACAATGTTCCTCTTTACTCTAAAATAATATTGAAATACATTTATTTTAAAAGGTTATAGTTGGATTCCAACCCGTGATATCTGCATTATAAATCGATGCTCTTATCCACTACACTAGTGATGGAGAATGTGGCCCGGGGGGGGGGGGGTACTGCGACCCAAAATTTGTACTGGTGTGCTGTCCACCAGGTAAACAAATCGAACCCATTTTAGTAGTACCAAATTGTAAAAAATAGACCATTTATCATAGTTGTTTCCAAATTTGGACCCATTTATAAGTTGGCCTTGAAAGGTCGCAACGCATTTCATAGTAATCATCTTAGCAAAGATCGGCCCATTTTATAGTAACGTTTTCCAAAAATCATAAAACAACCATTTTCATTATGATTTTAAGCGAAAATCGGAAATTGCCGAGCCATTTTCCATAGTAAAATGCGACCAAAAATTGAAAAAGGACCCATTTATATCGTAGCAATGACCCCTCAAAAGTGACCCTCTTTATAGTAGCCTGTGGAAAAATGACCCATTGGTTATAGTAAGGGCGTGAAAATGCGACCCATATCGGCGGAACATATGCACCTACCCTTTTCCCTGAGATACCCCCCCCCCCCCCCCGGGTGAATGTGGGAGAGGCGATTAATGTTAATCCTACATAAGCTTTAAACCTGACTAAAGCGATAATACGATTGTTAGGATAGCACAGTAGATGATTGTAATACATTGAGTCAGTTTTTTTAAACAGGTCCTGGCTGAATTCCGGCCATCGAAGGTTACATAACTCCCTTGTTACTCTGGATCACCGACCGTTTGGAATGTTATTGCAGGCCGTAGACTATGTTGTAGTTGATCATTTTCGATCGTGGTGCAGGACTCAACAGCGTGATCCAGTTGACATAGTAACGACCGGATTACACGTAACACTTCGCTACCGAATAACATACCTAATAGCATTTACCCAGTCATAACAGGATCTTGCTATGTGAATTGGGTAAATTGGTTAATATCAAGGACTGTTGCCTTAGTTTTCCTTGGCAACTTCGTTCTAGCTTGTATATAGTTATGATTGACAGATCAACCCTCAGACATTGCTGGCTCGCCTCTCACACTGAACGCCGAGGTATTCTTGGCAAATAAACAACACTATTTATAAAATTACATGCAACATGTACTTAAAACCATGTTGTACTGAAGAGAAGATTTCAGTAGCTTCCCACAATGCATTGCTTTCAATGGAGGTTCTTGTACAGCTACTGATGTGAATCGTTAGTGAAGAAACATGGCTAAATTGACAGTACTGATCACAAACTTTTTAAGAATGTTTCATCTCTAACGATTCACTTAACTACCTGTACAAAAACTTCCATTGGAAGCAATGCATTGCGGGAAGCTACTGATACCTTCTCTTGTTGTACTGTATGATGAAAATAAAAGTTTACAAAATGGGTTTAAAACCCCGGTTAAAACATAGCTATATACTGCTGGGTCCATAAAGAGCCATGGCTAATAGCCTCGTCCCAAGAACCCCATATTTTACCCTGTGAAATCTTAGAGCTAAAGAATATTTGGTTTTTTGGACTGGGTAAACAGGAAGTTGTAGAAAAGCGAGTTGTAATAAAAGTTGAGAAGGAAATTATCCCTGCAGAACACAGAGGAGTGAATTAATCATGTAGAGTTCCAGGAAATTGTGGATTTTCCAGTTTTTCCATAAATATAGTTAATGATTTTTTTTCAGTTTGTTCTCATTTTGAATTTGGAAGAAAATTACTGATTGTGGCTTTAAAATATAATGTGCAAATGCTAAAACCAATGTATATGTATTAGAATGAGATGTATAAAAAAGGATTCAACGACACTGCAATATATAAGTTATATAGTTCTATATGTAAAATTGTAGTGTATATGCAAGCAGATAATAGAAAAAGAAGTCATTAAAATATGTAATGAAACTAGGAGTCCCCAAGAGAGAATGTCCTAGCTACCACAAGCTGTCACAAAAAACATTAATTTTGAAAGGTTGTTTAACTTAGGTATTTTACAAAATAATTTTTTTTTGAGAATGAGAACGACGACAAATTTAATTCTTTCACACATGGTGTAAGCATATAAAACAATCATTATATGGCATTATTACTGTTAAAGCCACTATCAGCGATTTCTTCAGAATGTAAACAAATTGCGCCCCCTATTTTTAATCAAAGTCCATTTTTGCACCGTTGTATTGGAAATGGTTGTAGTAGAGACCCCTGTAAGTGGCTAGGCTTAACACGCCGTATTTGTTAAGAAATTACGATTTGTCTCAGCTACTTTTGGCTAAAAAGCTATGTGCTACGCTTTTTTATCGCTATGACCTTTGAGATATTTTTTTTTTAATTTGCGCCATGGTGTTTTTAAAAATATACAATAATGTGCCATTCCAATGTACTCCTCTTCTGTTTTCAAGGCATAAAACAAACCTCACATAATGAAGAAAACACACTATAGAGTCCATATAGTTCCACTTTTTCTTTTTTTATTTGCATAGTTGCATTGGTTCCCAAATTTTGAGAAACACTTTTATTTGTGTTAAGAAAATCGCCTAAATAAAAAAAATAAATGGTAAAAAATTAAAAAATCGCCGCTGCTGCATAGAGCTATGAGCTAAATCTAATCTTAAAGCTATGCGCGAGGGAAGCTGAGAAAACTTTTTTTTTTGCCTAAACAAAACAGACTTAAATGGCATCTTCGAGACCGCTTTAATGCTTTAGTGTCTGTTTTTCAAATAAAAGGTAATGATATGACTTAATACTAACAATTTAGACACAAAATTGGCATTCTGAGTTTTGAAAAAATGACTGATAGTGGCTTTAATACAAATCATAAGTGCGCTAATCAGTTATCAAAGATGTTCTACGTTCATTGCAGTATGGCTGACCTACATTCGCTACTTATTGTACAATTAGGTTTTGTTTATACAGTTCCTTCTAAGAAAATAATGTCAAGAATTGCCCGAAAGCCCCAGAAGCCTAGTAACGATGCCTTTGTTTTGATTAACGACATGTATATTAAATATCATTCCGTAATTATTTCTTTGTGTTGTATGATGAAGATGATTTAAATCCAAGAGAAATCAAAATAGAAATTGCTTTTTAACGAGTATACTCGCCTGTATGTTCAATTTTATTGTTGTTTATCGACTAACTAGTGAAATTGAATAATTATCCGCCACTATAATTGCAATCAGACCATCTTCATTTAAAACAAGACAGATCCAGGAGGGGAAACAGCAACCAATTTGAATAATTACCCACCACTATAATTGCAACCAGACCATCTTCATTTAAAACAAGACAGATCCAGGAGGGGGAACAGCAACCAATTTGTCATCCCACATGTTTCATCTACTGCCTATACCAGAACTCTTTTCCCCCGTACTTTAAAGATCTGGAATAGTTGCCTCAACAAGTTATTGACTGGAAGACATCAAAGACCTTCCGTGACAACTACAAAAACTCTATGACCCAGCAGACCAAAACGTAGTTCTAGCTTCCCCGGGACTGGTGGCAGATTATTTGTTTGTTCACCTTTAACTAAAAGAACCCTTTTCATTTATTTCCTATGTGACACTTCGGTGTGTATTGCACTAAGGTGTCAAATGACACCTTAGTGCAATCCTGCCTCATTGAACACCATCGCTTTCAAATTGGCATGTCAATACTCACTTGTGACAGTTGGGGCATAAAGATAATGTTAAATATTTGAAAATGAACATGATGAACAAGGTTATTTTTTGATGTTTTACTAACCTGAATAATGTACCATTGCAACGACACCTTCAGCATGTCCTGCCTCTCTTTCGAAACAAAGTCAGCCACGACGTCGCATGTCAGCTACAGCCCGTCTGACCATTGCAGGATCATATAGACGATTTTTGACAGCAATAAGACTTCCACCTCATATTGAAGCTCGTAGATCTGGTAGATCCTGAAGGTTACGCGGTGGACTGGTGTAAACTTTGTTCTTCAAATATCCTCATAAGAAAAAGTCACAGGGTGTCATGTCAGATGACCTGGCGGGCCATTCCACAGCATGATTCAGGGCTACAACTCTGCCCCAAAAAGTTCCTATAGACGATTTCTGACAGCAATAAGTCTGTGAGTCTGTGGGCAGGTGCACCATCCAGTGTCCACCACAAATGTCGGAAGACACCATTTTGCTGCCGTAGGAAATTCAGTTCAAGTTAATCATAGGCTTGCCCAATGACATTTCGTTCGAAAAAGTAAGGTTCAACAAGCACTCAATTGCCACAGTACAGTATCCAGACTGTAAGTTTCTCTCGACTCATTTTTGTATCAAAGTTTAAACTTGGAGGGTTGCCAGTTGTAGCATACTCAATGAACTTGTTAACCTAATCAATCATAAAAATAGTTATTATTAGATATTAGAGTAAACGTATTTATAGAAAAACATAAATACAGATAGATAATAGAGAACGTTGCCAGTTGTTTAGTTGTTAATCTCCAGTAGGATGGTAGATCAGTGCAGTACATAGTATCAGGATCAATTGATAGATATCACATGAGCAGCTGCAAGTGCAAGCTATATGCCTGTAGTGCTGCAGCACCAACCAGTTTAGGAGAGGGGTACCGGGGCCAGAATAATAAAAAATGTCATCATAGCTAAAATTGACCGTAGGGATGTGGACTCAGAAAACAGTTGATTACAAAATTAAAAGTGGTGGCCAATTTCATCGACGTAACATGTTTCCAAAGTGAAGCCATCTTAAAGGCAACAACCCGCGTGGCGCGGGAAACATTTTGGTCTTTCAAATTGTTTTCTTGTAAGGAGGGTGTCAGTTAAACTATTCCCCAGCATATCAAATATTAATGTGCCGATATTTTCCAAGATGGCTGAACATCTTATTGAACACCAACCTTGACATCTTTTATAATTAGCCTCGGACGATGATTATGGGTGGGTCAAATTAAAGATTTGCACGGTTCAAGGGTTTCAATGAAAGCATTTTCAAACTGTCAGATTAATATAAAATTATGGAATTTCCATACGCCACGATTTTTCGACCTATAAAAGGCAAAAATCCTTTATACTTTTTTCAACCTATACAGCACTTGGATGAGATTTTGGGACAAAGTTGTATGTTAGGTCAATTATTTCAAAAGCAAATATCTCACACTGTCAGTGACCCTTGACCACTCTATATGTATCACCACACCATCGACCTAATAGGTAAGAGGACCCACAACACACTAGTTTCCAAGACCCTAAGCACGTTGCCGCCCCTTGCCGGGCCTTTTTGTTATTAAATTCCCCTTTACCGGCTTAAGATAATGCATAACCCTCGCAGCAGGAGGCTTTCTGGGGCCTCGCTTGAATTTGCTTTATTGAAACAAACATCCAATGTCCTATAATTGGTGGTACCTACAGTATAGCTAGAAGTTATTAACTTTACTACTCTTTTCCCATTGGGTAGCAATAGTAGACACTAACGCTGACGTCACAGACGTCAATAAGTAAATAAATTTAAAATACTGCAATCTAGGAAGCACCATGATATTTTGCAAATTTACTGGCTCGAAAATTAATATTTTAACCTAAACCTTTCCATCATGTAAGATATGATACGCAGGATGACATGTGGTAGGTTTGTTACTCTTGTTGTATCAAATGAAATAGGAGGACCTTGCTATCTATTGCAACTAAAATCCAATGTCTGTGATATTCCTGTGTCCGTACCTAGGCTTGGTTGGTGTTCCCTCCTGAAAGGGGGGGGGGGGCAGTGGGCGTAAATCTCTTTGTTGACATTGGGGGGATGGGGTTAGAGGTGAAATTTATAGATGAAATGGGGTTTGCGAAAAGATCCATTACGGCGCGCTAAAACATTTTTGCCATAGAAGCTGCTAAAAAAAAATCCATTAATATAATTGTAATTTTGAATTGAACAAAAGCGCACAAAGCGCCGCGGAAATTTACTACCATTTTGTAAACTATTATTGGTAAAATTACGAGGTTATTTTGGGTCAACACGTGAATGGTATCAACATTGGGGGAATGTTCGTAGTGACCATCCCCCCTCAATCAAAATATTGGGGGGGGATATGCGGGTGCCGGCCGCAGGGCCTGCGCCCGGATTACGCCTGGGGGTGGGTGATTGCCACACCCTAGTCCATCACTTTTGGATCATCTGTACCTTTCCTTACCCCCCCGGTAGTTTTTTTTTTTTTTAATGGGGGGAGGCATAGGAGTCATCAAATGTCAATCTGTAATTCAATTACTCATTGCACCGTGTTTTGGTTGGTGGGAAAAGAATAGAAGAGCGGCTAACACCCCCCCCCCCTCCCGTTCGTAAGACGAGGTTTAATTGAATGTTGATATGTATACATTTAATTAGGTAATAAAGTATGACTTATCACATTCATATTTCGATGAAAACTGACATTGGAATCAGGTCGACATGGTATCGAACTATCAAACAGCCACACGTAAACAATTCAACATAACCGGAAGAGTAAAATATTACCCTTTTTGTGGGTTTTTCGATGTACATTACAAGTTTGGGCCCGCTTGGCGCCAGTCATAGGTTATAATTAATACTTGTTACAAGGTACATTGAACTTTCATAACACCGAACTTTCAATAACACCGTTGTCAAGAGTCGGAAGGGGATTGGAACATTTTCCATAATTATTTTTCATCACAATATTTTTAACAATTCACGGGTCACAAAATCACCAAAATCGCACTTAGTTTCTACAGTCGTAGCTCCACAAGGGAATGACGGATTTGGATGGGGTTTTCGGTATTTTCTGAACAGAATTCTCCTCTTTTTGGTGGCAACACTTGCCAAAAGATGGAGATTGAATGTACTGTGCATTTTCCAAATACCGCATAACAGTCAGAGGGTCACAAACATCCGGTCAAATACAAAGTTTTGTGGACAGTTTTTCCCATAGTCACAGCTTCGACCGCGCAAAAGATATATATATCACAACAGGGTCTCTGTGTTGCCCATGAATACACATCGAGTGCCTAGCTTTGGTCGAGATTAATGGTAATCGAGATTAGGTAATTGGTGGTTTCCGCGTTGGTTGTCCTTCTTTCTATTATGTCCATGGTATCACTGACCTCTATGCTTTAGATTACGGGCGAGAGATAGACCATTCGCGAAGATAATGTGTTCGCCTGGAGCTGTGTGGCAATTGCTAGTTTCTGACCATATCGAGCCGCACGAACGTCAAAACTAGCAAGCGAACACACTCAGAGGACAATTTCTTCGCGAATGTCTGTTTTGGAGCCGTGTATCTGCATATCCGTCCGTTGCAAAGAAGTAAATGCGATTTTTTCTAAATTAATTCAGTACCATTTTGATCACAGTTTTTCAATTATTTAATTTCATTGTTTTATTGTTTAAAAGGTTAAAAGAAGCAGAGGCCGAACTATTTCTTAAATACAACACCTAAATGTCATCCTTCCAATCGCATTGTGTACTAGTCTAATTCAAGCAAGCAATAGTCCAGCGTGTAATCTATCTGAGATCGGTCGTGTGTGGGGCATTCACCTGATTACTTGTTTGAATGCTAAAGCCCAATCAAATTGAAAAACAGTTAGCGTTCAGTATCTACCATAGTGACACGGACATAATTTGTATCATTAAAAGTAGAGACGTGAAAGCAAAGGAAAAAAGATTCGTTAAAACACAGTCCCCCGCAGCTACTGCTAATTGACTGCCCGTGGAGTTTGAACGTGGTGTTTTTAATATATAACAATTAACATCCTATTTTAAATACATTAATTGATTTAGCATATGCAATTCCCGCTTGTCTATTTTTTGTATCCCTAACATTAGATTCTAATTTAGTTTCAAAAATAGTGACGGTATCCTTCTCTGAAGTCACCTTTGACCCCCATTTTGGAACACCACAACTTTTATAATTTTGAATAGAGTCCTGCTTACCGCCACACTAATAACAAGCAATCGCTGTGGCATTCAGTCTGACAGACTTTTTATGTTTGGTCTCGTAACTATCCCTTTTATTTCAAGAGTAGTTACGATCATGGCAGGTTTCTTTAAATGCGATTAAAATTTAAATAATCCCCCGCCCCCCCAAAAAAAACAATGGCAGACGGTGTAAAGAACACCGATTCTATAGTATAACTTCTCTTCTTTTGTTATGAACTGCTCGTATAATACTTTTGTTTGCATATCCAGAGCCACTCCGCAACAAAGTATAGGCCTCAAGCCCCTTCCGCAAAAATAAGTGGGCAGTGCAAACAAAGAGACACACTAGATAAACGTATGAAAGCACGGCTATACGTATATACAGGGATAGCGGGCTCGCACGTAATTGATTAGTCGGCGATTGAAACAAACCGTAACTTCCCCAGTGGCCATTTTGTGAGGGCAGAACATGAGAGGTCAATGCAACTTTGTGAAATTTCTTGTAGTTGAAAGAAAAATCTTTACTATTTTATTAAAATTTGTGTGTGGTATTAGCATCGACACTTAATGCCAGAGTCATAATTACGCTAAGTGGCGCGATACAGACATCCTAAACGCTGGGATCCTTGACTGTGTAGCATATTGGAGTGCAATTTGTGCAGAAATACAAATATTTATTTATGAAATTTGAACATAAAAGTCGGCCAAAAAGAAAGATGTTCATGTGAAAAGAATTGTGTTATATTATTGTGTGAATATTTACAGGAAAAATTCACTTCCCTCAACTCTCCGCTCCCCTTATACCCCCCCCTCCCCTCCCCCCTCTACCTCCTCCCCTTCCCCCTCCAGTTACTCCTACCCTCCTCCTCCCTCCTCCCCTTCCCCCTCCAGTTACTCCTTCCCTCCCTCCCTCCCTCCCTCCCACTCCCCTCGCCTCCCTCCCCCTCCCTCCCTCCCTCCCTCCCTTCCCCCTCTCCCTCCCTCCCTTCCCCTCTCCCCCTCTCCCTCCCTTCCTCCCTCCCTTCCCGCCCTATCCCTCCCTCCCTTCCCCTGCATCCCTCCCTCCCCCCTCCCTCCTCTCCCTCCCCCCTCCCCCCTTCCCTCCCTCCCCCTCCCCCGTCCCCTCCCCTTCATTTTTCATTCACTTTCCCCTCCCCTCCCTCTTTCTCCTCCCCTTCCCCTCGCCTCTCCCCTTCCCCTTCCCTCCTTCCCCTCCCCTTCCACTTCCCACTCTCCTTCCATCCCTCTTCAAACCCCTTGTCCCCTTCCCTTCTTTCCCTTCCCTTCTTTTTCTTTTTATTCATTATTCATAATAATTCATTACCTTATTCATAAGTAAGTTGGAATTTATTTCGTTCATGCCCATTCCTATTCTTTCCCTTCATGCATTCGTTCATTCGTTTATTTCTATATTTCATTTAAATGCAAAATTAATATGCTTTATCTTATTCATAACATGCTCTGCATTTATATTCACTGTATTTATTATTATTTCACATTTTCATCAAAAGTTTTGGTTTCATTACTTTTTTCAGAACATTTCTCCTTATTTCAATTATTTCTTCTGGGTTGATTCTTTTTGCATAATTTTGTGCACGCTGAGTTCCCCATTCCCCTCCTCATTCCTCCCCTCCCCTTCCCTTTCCCCCGGCTCCCATCGCCTTTCCCCTCCCTTCCCCTCCCTCCCGTTCACGTCCCCCCTCCCCTTCCCTTTCCCTCCCCCTCCCCATTCCCCTCCCTTCACCTCCGCTCCGTTCCTCTCCTCTCCCCCCCATCCTCTCCCTCCCCTTCACCGATCCCCCCAATCCCCCTTCCCTCTCCTCCCCTCCCCCGTCACGCCCTCCCCTCTGCCGTCCCTGCCCTCCATCTCTCCCCTTCCCCTCGTCCTCCCCTCCTCTCATCCCTCTTCCCCCTCGCCCTGATCCCACCTCCCCTCCCCTCCCTCTCCCTCCTTCCCTTTTCCTCCTTCCTGCCCCTCACTCTAATCCCTCCCCTTCCCCCCTATCCCTTCCCCCTCCATCCTTTCTTCTTTCTCTTTTCTTATTTTTTTTTTATTTATTCATAATAATAAAGGAAATTGGGATTTATATTCGTTCATCATCAATTCATTCATCCGTTCATATCCATTCATTCATTCTTCTTCTATATGCATTTATCTTATGTTATAACATGCCCTGCTATTTATTGCTGCTGCATTTATTTATTTATTATTTTCACATTTCCTTCCTCAGTTTTAATTTCATTATTTTTTTTCAGGAAATTTCTTTCTTTGTTCATTTAAATGATCTAGTTTGAATATAACCAAATTCATTTGTGGTGAAAAACCCTTTATTTTTCCCTTATTTTTTGAGTAAATTTGCAAATTTAACGTAAGCAAGTGCCATTGAAAGTAATGTAACTACGTTCTTGCCCGTCCTGTCAACATTCCGGTCCAAATGTTTCACTTTTCGATCGCGCCCGCTATCCTGTATAGAGGTCTTGATATGTTTCATCCCAAACATATAATTGGAATTGGCATTGGAATTTTTGATGTTAAAATGCCTGTACTATTCACAGAACTATTATTTGTTTCTTGTTTCTTGTCAGAATGTCAAGAAGTAACATGGCCCACGAAATTTCACACACTTAAATGGCCTTGGTCACGTGTACAACACCTGTCGGTATTCAATATTTGGTGTTTCCGTGCATAGGAAGCCTAACGCAGTTACGAAGTTCCAAGGAGGTGTTACTGAGGATTTTGAGTTTGTATTAATTATCAAGCATCTGGATTAATATATTTTATCCTTTGCTACCTTCGCCTGACATTGCTTAACTCCAACACTCTCGGGTGCTTGTATTAAAAATATTGGGCTATCTTGAAAACAGGTGACCATATAGAAACTAAACATCACTTTTGTATTAATCTTAGTTTTGAAAATAGTTTTAATATTATCGACTCCTTGGACCCAGACAACACATATTTGAACACAACATCATCTTCATAGGTTATATAATAGAAATATCGGTTTTCTAGATGAGATGTCGGCCATCTTTAAAATAGCCTTGTATAATAAATTGTCATGACTCAGACCATTTCTGGCAATTGTATATTGACCCTCTGACCGACAAACATACGGGTTGACCCAATTCGCTTATTAGCGCGATTACCTTAAAATGGAGGCCATTTTGGAAAATGTTGATTTAGGCGAATTGCCATCACTTTTAATTTTGTGGCATCACGTATTTTCGTGAACTACAGTGGGATTTCATAACAAAACCTACATCATAATCAAAATAATTAAAATAAGTTAAAAGTATTTTTCTCAATGGTTTGCTTTGGTTATAAAGGAGTGGATAAACATGCTTTTTCAGAAAACGTTTTATTTGGTGTCATTTGGACTTTAGGGGAAAATTTAGCCTATTTTGCTGAAGACTTAAAATCCTGTTTGGCGATTTTGAGCCACACAAATGCAAAATCGTTTTAACATTGAGTAACTGGTCTTCACAGTGGATTTGAGTGCAACACTCAAGCAATATTGGCACATTTTTGAAGAGCGCCCTCCAATTTTTCAAAATTGACATTTTTGCACAGTTACGTTGGTAATATTGTCTAGGAACCTATATCTGCGAACGAGAAGGCTAAAAATGCGTATTTATCACAAAATAAGCGATTGTAATTAGAATTGGGCAATCCCAGATTGGACTTAACGCAGAGCTGGAAATGCTACGTTTATGTCCGCCCTGATGAAATTGTGCCACCTCCAGAAATAACCTCGAACGTGACTTTTCCTGAACTATTAAAAACAACTAATTGGATGAGCGTAGACACTTACAATGCGCTATTTCCCAGCTATTTCACATTGGAAGGCGTTTCCTCCACACCGTTTGAATTAGAATCGGGATCCCCGAGTATAATTATTTTTTGTTACAAAATTCTTCGTTTTGTGACCATAGACATTTTTCGAGCTTAAACACCATTACAGGTATAGTTTACTACCGTTACCCATGGCAACCCGTGTAAAAATCTCCAAATTGTGAAAAATTGGGGGCGCCCTTCAAAAAATGTGCTAATATTGCTTTAACCACAAAGTAGTGTTAAACAATAGAAGGTGGAGAGTAATTGATGATTATAAAATAATCTCCCGGATATTAACAAAGAAAATGCTGGAAATCAAAATGTTCAATTTCCAATAAGAGTTTACTTTGGTTCATCAAGATTTCACATTGTTGTTAACCTACAACTAAACTGGGAAGCCCTAATGGTTCAACCAGGTTTTGTTTCTGCTTGAACAGCCTCTGTAGCTAGTATAGCTTGTCGGTTATTGAAAAATGTATATGTGATGGGTCACATCAAAGGGGGCACTTTGCCTTGACTGATTTTTTTTTTGAATTTTGTGTACTTTATGTAGAGCATTTTTAAGTTTAAAATGACACGTTATATTTCTCCTGTTTTTGGTGTCTTTTAACTAAACGTGACACTTTGCACTCCTCTGCTACACTGTAATTTTCACATGTATAAGTGTCCACTAGTTGCCGCAACAGAACTAGAAGTAACAATGACAGTCCTACATAGCTGAGGTGGGCAGCTTGCTCAGAGTCAATTTACTTCCAGTTTACTGCGGTTATTCCGTTAACGTTGCCCGAATTCGTGCCTGTGGCAGAATACTAAATTCTTTCCATAAAGCATTTTGAGGTATCGATAAAGTCGGAAAAGATTGAATTACCTTCTTTCATCTCCCATAACATAAGTCCAGATGAATTACCTTCTACCTTCTTCATCTCCAATGATAGTCCAAGAATATTGTTTAAAATCCTTTACAAATACTTACGGTTAACATAGTGCATTTACGTTTGTTGGGTCCCAGTCCGTTCGGTGGTTTCGTCCGTTGCCAATTCGGGGGTCCCATGGAAAACCGTACATTTTCGGTTCTCCAGTAAAATAATCACCAATTCGGCCTCATATCCTGTCAATTCGGTCCCCTCCAAGTCGGACCCAAATGAAACACACGTGAATTTTAAAATCTGATTTTTGTCATTTGTGATATCGGTTGCCTTCTTACTTTCTTTCTTCTGCTACTACTTCTGTGTACACTGAATATCGTAGTCGGTTTTTCCTTTTTTTTTTTTCTCCCCTTTTTTTGTTTTATCTACACCACTTATAATAAGCCCCCTATTGCGAGTCTCTCCCATTCGAGGAAAATTCTTCTTTGAGAGTGGCTAGTGGGTCAAAGAATGGCTGACTAATTTTACATGGGCTTTTCATCATCGATTTATTTTCATCACTCCGTGATGTTTCAGTCGTTTTACAATACGGATTACAAATACGATACCAATTTGCAAGCTTATCCGAGCTCGTTGAATCCCTTGCCTTTCACAGTAGACTAGAGTAGCACTATAGGAACTAACAACCGTGAAAGTCACAAAAGTTATATTTTGGGTTGATCTATTTAAATGTATCCTAATACATGTAGTAGATTAGTACACATAAATACGGACATTCATTTACCAACCCAAGATGTTACAAGCAGTTATTTGTTTCAATATAAATTATTTTGCTTTCATGTTTTTGCTTTTCCCTATTTTGGTTGGATGAACCGCTTCCTCCGCGTTCCACTGCTGTTAAAGTGTAAAAACAAAAACGCCAAATAAATACTATTCTAAATTGTATTGTTCCATTATGTTCAAAAAAAATGCATAACAAATTAATTCTGTTTTTTGCAATTCGACCACGAAATTCATATTGTATACTTGTCTCGTTCCTTTCCATAAAGGCACAGTGCCAATAAGGTAATGATGAATTATGCTAATTTGATTTCAAAATGACAATGTTTTCTTTAGTTTAGAGATTTCCATGCTTAAAATATTTATTTTGCATAATGGTTTTTTTGAATTATAATTTTGCAAAACGCCTGGTAAATGACTAAAACACGCCTAAAATTAAATCCAAATTGAGACGGAGTAAGTTTTTTTCCAGATTGGGTCTACTATAATGAATATCAAATGATTGTTTTTACATTATCACATTAAAGTATCTTATTAAGTATGATCATGAATTTCGTAATAAATTTTAGCCAAGGTTTTAGTGGGGTTACAACGCACGTTATTGTTTTACACGCGTTTTCCTAATGGGAACGAATTAACCTACCGTGGGCCGAATTGCCGTGAGGCCGAACTGACTGGGACCGAATTTATATTGAGTCCGAATTCGCATGGGGCCGAACTGGTTTTGGGATCGAATCGACCAGCCTTGACATTGTTGCAAACTAATGCACCCATATACCCCAACTGACCCCCAATTTATGATGCCAGATCGACTATAATGATAACTTAATACTCGTCTAAAATTCAAAGTGGGTACTTGGTACTTGACGGTTTTGTACTTGTAATTTGCAGAGCTATTCTTGTATTGTTTATAATAGTAAAACGATTATAATAGCCGTAAAAATCCTTTTTTCCTTGTCGCGAGCACGCACGGCGGCCCTACCACTTAGCTTTTCAAGAGGTAGGCCAATAAGGTGTTATTCTTTGAAATTGGTCAAGACGTAAAATGATCGGCATAGGCACAACTATTTTCATAACGGCACGGAGGCAGTCAGTCAGTCAGTCCCCAGATCAGTTACACTGATTTGCTCATATACTGCTGGTCTCCCGACCAGCAAAAACAGCGATCTTAGATGTTTAAAGTTTTTAATTCCAATTTGAATTTACAGAAACTTCAACTTTAAGTTCTTGCATAAGGAATGCTGAGTATACTGTATTTGTGCAAAATAATTCCCTTAGAGATGAAAACAAAAATCTCTGAGCGTTTTCATTATGTTCATTAATTGAGACATTGATATGCAGTGATTTTTTCAAAACTGCACATTTATGATTGAACATGGTAAATTATTTTGATGAATGATATTTTACTTATAATTAATGTTTATATTCAAACTGATATGTTTTTTTGTTGAGAGAAATCGGATATCTTCTGAAATTGTAATGTTGTTAATTGCCTTTGCTAAATATTGGTATGGTATACTTCGGGTCAGTTCTCTCCGCATTATATGCTAGAATCGGCCCAACCTAAATTTTTTAGGTCTCACCGCAAAATTGACATAGTTTCTGAACCCCAAAGTCCAAAAAGACACAAATAAAAATGTCTGATAGCCTGTTATCCATGCTAAACAAACAAAGAAACATTCAAGCAAAAATAACGTTTAACTTGAAGAAAAATTCTTTCCTGAATGTTAGGGTTTTTATTGACTCGCAATGTACACTACCCAAGATCGATTAGCTATGATTGCAAATGTTATATTCCGGCTGGGGTCCGTCCCCAACACGTACTTACGACAATGGTAGCCTAAAGGTATACTAATTAATGCGTAACTTCACTACTGAAGTTAATACTGCGTGATCGAAACTCGTACCAGAGCTACCCTGACAAAACTAAAATTTACGACTGAGGTCTACGTCGATACTTGTTGTGACTTAGTACACAATATGTGTTTCACGCGTTACCCCAACTGACAGTAATGCCGTTGTGAACTAAGTCCGACCAAAAGTTACGCACAAAACTACGCTATACTCGGGGGACTTAACACACAGTATAAGGTCATTAAGCAAGCTTAAGCAACGATTCATTCATCGAGGGAATTCCGCGAAGAATGGAACACCAAAATAAATTTCAATATTATAACAAACCAATGGAGGAGTTTGAAAGAAACAGCTTACACCACATTTGATATATGCCTACTATACGAGCTATGGACATATTGGAACACCCTCGTAAAGGTACTGAAATAGTATAGTAGATTCCAGAGACGCGTTATTATGAAAACCCGGGGAAATAATAATAATACTCATAATAAGAATATCAATAAAATATAACTAAATACACTACTATCTTCTCAAGTTATTGTATACCTCTAAAAACGAAACTATAGTCTATTTATCATGTTATACCTTAACTTGAAATTGGCATAAGGCTTGTTAAACACATTGGGTTTATAAAATTATACTTAAGTTAAAAGTATGGTTGGTAGGATGTTTTTTTTTAATCTTGGTGATTATATTTTATATCAGAATATTTATAGCAGGTAACATGTTTGGAATGTTGAGGATGGGTCAAGTTTTCAAATGGATTTTATTTTTATTTTTTTCTGTATCCGGAAAAATCTCAGAAGAGAAAAGCACCAATTTAATGGGTACCGTCACCATAGCAAAAATTTAGAAGTTGTTGATAAATATTTAGTAAATGACTGAATCCACAAACTTGATGTTTTAACATGTGATCAGGACATATGTAATAGACATATACTGAGATGATTTCATTGGGTTTCTGAAACGTCTGAAAAATTTACCGAGAAATCCCTTCTAGATTTCACATAATATTGGACGGACAAGAGTTACCAAATAAAAATAGGTAATTCTAGAAAAACTGATTATTAAGCTGCATTATAAAGTAGAATTTTTCAATATTTTGTTATTGTATATTAGAAAACATGCAATGTGGGGGTTTACATGAATGGATATTAAAAGAAAGGATTTCATTTTCTTTGGCATGCCAAGAAAAGGTGCTAATGTGACAGGCAATCATAAAGGAAATACTGTCACATTTTAGCAAAATTATCAGCTGTCTTCAAGGCATGTTGTTTAAACTTTTTCTACTGTCCCTTTGTTTTCTGAGAAGAAATACTAATTGCATTAAAACACTAAAGAAAAGAAACATGATGCATAACCATTTTAGCAATTAAGAAATACTTTTCATTTGCACATGCTTGTCACATGCGGGTAAAAGTAAAATGGCCAAATATTCATGTAACAATAGCACAGTCTGCAAATTATCATCATTTACGCACTATTTACGTCAAAAAAAGTCACGTTAGCAAAAAGTCTATGCCGCATTTTGTCAAATACAGCCAAGTTATGCTATGTCAACTTTAAAAAGAATGAAGGGAGAGAAGTCATTTGGTTCAATGAATTATAATTAAATCACATAAATAAATTTCAATGAAAAATCTATCTTTTTTGGCCCTCTGGTAAGGTTTTTGGTTCCCATTATTGTGCTTTCTGTCATAGCGCTTTTATGTTTAAACGTGTGACCAAATCACTTTTCCGGATGCATCGTATTATATCATCAATTCTGGTTTTCTAATGATCTTCGTAGTCTGAATATGTCCGTCTTATTCTTCGTGATCTTCTTTGTTTTTTCTTCTTCATCTTCTTCTAACCAAATGGAGACACTAAAACTAATTAAACGTTTGTAAAAGAACTTTGCATATATACAGAGGGTACAAAAGGAAACCCTATCCAATATAACAGCAAATTTTGGCTACTTAGTTGATACAAAGCTTTTTGGGGTGGTCGATCGTGAACAAATAGGAAACTTTTAAAAAAAAATGAGAGACAACGAATATTAGCCCAATGTCGAGAATTTCCCCAAAACGATGCAGAAAAACAAATACATTGGCCCATCCCTTTTGTTTTACCTGGATAGCTTGTGATCATTTTAAGGTGCATTTTAAAAATTAAAATGTTATAATATTGTTTGTCAACTCTATGAAAAAGAAACCGATTTAATCTTCACCTTAAATATTAACGTCATCAACTTATATTTCACTCGTTATTTTTGCGAGCATATAACCAATACAGCGTGGTCTAAAATCTATTTAAGACTAGGGAAAAGGCTTTTAAAATAACAGAGCGGTCGGAAACCTATTTGCTATGCTCGTACGAACACAAATACACTGATAACCTCTTTGATATGATAGGCCGGTCGGTCCGAGTAATAATGCCTCTCCTACTTAGTACCACTGACCTTTTCATGCATTTCACTACGCGAGAAAAGAACAATAGCGAAACACTATCACACACATACCATCCACCCATTACACCCACAAATACTCACAATCGTTTAATCGATACGTTGGGAGTAGAATAGTCTTAGATTGTTCGTAACTCTTGATGCGTTTAACCAGCTGAGAACCATCTTAGCAGGAGTTTGGGGAACAATAGTAAGTCGCAACTAATAGAAATCGTAGCTTGTGCTGAGCATGGCTTGCGACACAACTTACGCATCCACTTTGGGGAACGAACCCATGGCGTATCATAATTCGGAACAGGTGAATGAGCCAAGGCTTGAGCCAGTAACCAATGGATACTAACGTGCACTACATCAGCGAATAGTGTAATTATATAAAATTGAGATCACTTGTGCACAAGGCTCATTTGACCTTGGTGTCCACGAGTCGTCGTAACAAGCGTGAATGTATTTTACCATTGAATTGGACTAATTCCTCAAGTAAATTCTTATTACATAACCTAAAATGATGAAAGTTTATAATCTTTCCACCTGTTCGCCAGAAAAGCAACAAAATTAGCATTCCATACTATAGTAGGATTTTTTATTCCTGTACAGTTCATTAACAGTTTTTGGGGCGTGTCGACGATTCCATTTGTTCTGAAAGGTTGTATGCTTTACCCAATCAGTACAATAGAAATTCGATGTCGCGATACCGGTGTGAAAGCAGATATAGTCCGGCGGGAGCCACAGTCCGGGTCTCCATAGACGATAACGGAATAAGCGTGAAACTAATGTTGCGTGTAGAGTCAACTGAATCGATTGCCCTATTGTTCACCATTGTTCCCGGACTATGAGTACGCCGGACAATAATTACTTCTACACTGGAATAAGATTAAGGCCATAATTAAAAAATGTCCCTTTTCTCACGAAGAAAATATTACAACGCAAATGCGCTGAATAAATTCCAAACACCAAACTTGAACAAACTCTGAAGCATTCAACATAACAAAATGATACGAATAAGTAATTATTACTCACCAAAGTTTTTTTTTTTTTTTTTTAATTTTATTATTTTATTTGTCTTGTTCCAGGAATAATATTTGACAGCTTGGTCCAATCATTAAGTATATTACAGTTTTGGTTACTCATAACAAACTAAAGACCCCAAAAAAAGTAACGCAGCATGTCTAAATACCCCATATTAAAGTTACAAACCATTGGTCTATGCACGAAAATATAAAATGATATCAATAGTTTGTTTTTTCTGCAAATTTTGACACCTTTCTTGCTCCATTGTGATCAATATCACCAACACAATGTCCATTTTACTAAAATGTGTCACATTTTCAAAGTTGCACATGAAGACATTATTACAAGGTTACAATACACAACCCTGCATTAAGTGACACACACTTCACGGGAAGAATGCGGTCTTTCACTGAATGGCAATCAATATGGCTATACCTTTTATTGCAACTTTTATAAAGGGAGAGATTTTCTTATAATGGGTATTGTGTTGGCAATATTGATAACAATGGGGCAAGAAGGGTATCAAAATTTACGGAAGAAAACGAACTATTGATATAATTTTATGTTTTCGTGCAAAGACCAATGGTTTGTAACCTATGGGGGTATTTAGACATGTTGCGTTACTTTTTGGGGGGTCTTTACAATATACGTGGCGTAATCCTCCTCTTCACCCAGCCTCGATGTTCATGACACTTTATCCGTTCTTTGATTGACACCAACAAAGGAATCGATAGCGTGTCTTAGACTTTACAACAATCTATTCAATTGAATCTGGTATGAAGCCTTTACATATTCGATACAAAGAAGTTCATGTAAAATGGGTGAAAGCGTCTTATTCTGTTGAACAAAGTTGAGCATTTCAGCTGTTAATACGGCTTTTTAGTTTTTGATCTCAACACATCTCCTCCAAATGAGTTCGTACCATCGACAATATTCGTTTACTGACAGGAATAAAAAATCAGACCCTCATAGCACACAAACCGCTTTAATGCCACAAGTCAGTTTTGACATGCCACTTTCAAAGCAATGCTGTTCAATGAGACATGACTGCAGAAATGCCATTAACCCTCGTCTTACCTCGTCCTCTTAGTGAACTTTGCTCAGGTGCGCGAAAATACAACAAATAAAA
Organism: Ophioderma brevispina; assembly: GCA_023653785.1. NCBI lineage: Eukaryota > Metazoa > Echinodermata > Ophiuroidea > Amphilepidida > Ophiodermatidae > Ophioderma > Ophioderma brevispina. Next base: position 95,760 of record JAMKCH010035398.1, read on the forward strand.
AGCTTTTGTAAAAAGCTTCCGGGTATTCATGTTTCATCCTTTACATCTTGGTTATCCTATGGTATACTATACATACCACAGGTTTAACAATCGCGTCTATTTGAACATTATTACCGTCCCGCACCTTACAATAGGCTCCATTATGCAGTACGCAATCACCACGTATGAAAAGCGAACGCCAACAGGCAAAATTTACGATGATGTTATGATCTTTGACTCTGCCCAGCCTGTGTTACATGAACGGAAAAGGCTTGCAGATTACTTGCATAAAGGCACTTGCGAATTGGATAAATTCAGAAAATTGGTCAATTGTAGAAATTGTTTTATGATAGGTTCGGTTAGAACAACCTTTGACCTACTTAGTAAATATTGTATTGTGGCCAGGAAGTTAAAATTGGTGACACTGTGCTACTTCAAAGTTGTTGTTCGTAAATTTGCATGAAAAAAAAAACACTTTTTCTTCGTTTTTTCAAATTATACCTATATCATATTTTCAAATTCTTAAGATGTGTGTTCCTTTAGGATTGCAACGACATCTTACTTATTGCAATCAGTTGAGTGGTTCGTCTAAATTTTTAAGATTTCACATGGTAAACTCCTATTGGCTGCTGCAACTGTCAGTCATTAATGTGGCGAAGTATTAATTGAAAATGGCCAAAAGATGGCGCTGCGTATTATGAACATCTGTTTCACTTGTGATACATGTTTACTGCATCAAACGGAAAGATCCGATTCATCTCAAACTTTGGTTTTTAGCGAATGTCTTTATCCAGTTGACTATTTTTATTTAATACACAAACAAATATATATTTCAAAATCTCTGAGTCAGCCTTTCAAAACGTGCACTCGCATTTTAAGCAGTCTTCTTGTACTTGCCTAATGAATATTGGATGAATTCCGTGTTTTACCCTGCTCATTTCTGTAGACGAAATCAAGTGAAAGGCCAAATGCGAGTTCCGTGCATTACCTAGAAGGAGCCCTACATTACTTCAATCTCCTCAATTACGAAGTAGCTAATTTAATATTATGTTATTATTAAATATCTGCCTGAAGTATTTGGTATTTAAGTTGAAGCCCTTGAGTTTAAATGGAGTTTAAGAATTCAAAATTGACCTTTGCGCCTATTATTACTGACAAGCATTCATTGAATTTGTAGCGTCAGAATTATTAATGGTATTAAGCGCTTGTTACAGGACAAAATGTGGTGCTCAATTGATTGTAAATTCAAATTAATGTTTAATTACCTGAAATAGAAAATTGTTGTAAAACCGATTAATACATTGACGGATTACAAACGATTCGACCTTTCTCTTACACTTTATTGCCACACAATTATTGGACGATGCATCACGTTTTCCGAACATTTTCATTGGCAATTGATGGCCGACATGTTTTCTAAATCAAGAGAAATCATGTAAATATTTTAAAGTAATATCTTTCAATTCGTGAGCGAACTCCAGCAATTAATAAGTAATGATAAATCATCAGTGCATGACATATTATGACTTGAGAGTGCCCTGGCAAAATCCGAGTACACTTGTATCTTACTCGGAATGTACTCAAAATGTGATCGAAATTTTCTTCTAATGAGAAAAAAAAGTAAATTCGAGTTATAGTTGTGGTGTACTCAAAATGCACATTTTGGTTGTAGACAGCAAAAAAGATGTACTCTATATGAGTGGGCTTATGAAGCTATGGATATACAATAATGCTATTGTACCCAAACTGACGTGGGAGTTCACCATCTATAACTTCCCAATTTCCTACATCGAAAGTCTGGAAGCTATTTACACCAAATATCTGAAGCAATGGGCAGGTATAAGCAGATGCACCACCACCAACGCTCTGTACAGGAGCAGGAAACACTGAAAAGGCTAACCACATCAGTTAAATGTATACAAGTAACTAAGTACCATCTAAACAAGTACTCTAATGATGGAAGTACACAGACACAGAACGCCATCTAATTCTGAATGAATTAAATGGCTAGAGGTCAGACGGACAGAGTCGGTCTTGGGTACAAAAAGAACCAAAACCTGATCAAAGACATGAGTCATCAAGAACAAAGGAAATGCCTCACCGGACTAATAAACGATGTTGATAAGGAAGACGTGTTGGTCTACCTTTACGGATGTGCGAAACAAGGGCAGCGGTTGAATTGGGAGTCTGATATACCAGGAGTGCTTATCTTAAAACGGATAAAATAGGTTCCGAAAGTGACAGCGCAGGTGTTCTACCAATGAACTATTCCTCCATTGTACTTGGGATTTTTAAGAACTTAATTTGTGTACTGAAAGTGTACTCGGTGTGCTAGAAAAGTACTTTTCATTTATTCAAGTTGTACTTGAAATGTACTTTTTCTCTAGACATTCTGGAGGTGCAAATCTGAAGCAATAGTACTTTTCGAATACATTTAGAGTATAATGTTTAGATTGAGTACATTTCAAGTACTTTGTTTTTATCGAGTACTTTTTCTCTGCAAATTCCTGAGATACAAATTTGGAACGTAAAATGTACACTGTTCGGGTCGAGTACATTTCGATAAAATGTTCTGAGTATGTTCTGAGTATGTAAAATGTTCTCCGTAACCTCACTATATGCTTGTTACAGTTTGCATTGGCTTCCGCAATGTTTGTTAGTTATGAATGAGGGCCGGGGACTCAGGCTACAAACATAATTAATGAGCACTATATAGCGTGCCATGTGTAAGACATCTCCCGATCGGGGCTTCTTCAACCAGGGTGGCATGCAGTAACAGTCAAAATTTCGAAGGGCTGAATCTATGCATAATGGAAAACGCCACAAGTTTATTACAACCAATGCAAGTCAAATATGGTACGAGTATAAAGGTTAAACCTTCAGGATTTGCCATTAAAATGTCGGCTTATGATAAAATGTTTGAAAGATGATTAGAAGGAAATATTACTTGTCAAACTGTAGCGATCAAAGGCCAAAGATAGAAAAACTAGATACGGAACGATGCTGTAAATCCTCTGAAACTTCATTCATAATTCCGATTTTGACGCGGAAAGTAGCCATCAATGATAGAATGGTTTATTTGCTACACCTATTCTTACGATTGCACATGTGGGGAAATTTATGCAGCTTCTACACATGTAAATACAAATTTGCAATGATTCAACAACCTGTCTGTTTCTCAAATATTCTGACGTCACGCAACGTCATTTAATGAGCAGCCCTCAATCGGCGAAATGTCCTACACAGTTTTCTATGTGCCTGGGCTGACAGGCAAGCCGGGCAGGAAAGTCAACCTAAAATGATGACCATAACATCAGTTACTCAAACAACCCGGAATCTATTCGTTACCGTTGTAACCGGACTATGAGTACGGCGGACTATAATTCTACACCGGAATCCTACGATGCTCAGACTTTCTGGTTTGATCCACCCACGCAATCTACTATGGAACCTTCTTTATTTCCTCTCTCCGGGCCTCTTTTAATGGTGGTAAACGCCAGTTGCAGTGCAGCAGTGATAATGTAAGGTATATTTGAAACACTTTTTTAAAAAGATGTGGCACAATTTGGTGACAAAATTAAAGACAATACATTACCGAAATTTTTACATCAAGAGGTTTTCGCCGATATTTGTTTCTCGTATGGTATGTTCATTTAACTCGTCCAGAAATTGACATAATATTTTTTTCAAATATTTTATGAGTAATGAAGGTATAGAAAGGTTTAAAGGGCAACAATATTTTTACTGCATTTGGTGGTTATATGTCGTCACATCACTTCTACACTCACAAATAGTTCTATTTCCTTTCCGACATTGATTTGCTTCCATGAATGCAGTTCATTTCCGCATGGACAGAGCTCAAAACCAACTTGAATTTAAAAGAGTGTAACTCGGTCTACACCTAACGGTTGGGAATGAGTTTTGCAGCAAATTAAAGCTAATAAAATACGTTTTCCGTTGGTGCCGCATATGTTAGGATATATGTTTCTTAAAGATGCTAAATGGCGGATACAGTCAGGGTCCCTTTTTTCAGACTCGCCCTGTGGAGTATGTAATTCTGTGCAATGTTCATATAAACACTGATCTTTATTTAGAGTTAAATGTTAAAACAATTCTTTAAAGCCAATGATTAAAAATAAATCTTACATCGCGGCGTGACTAAATAACAAATAAAACAGGCAGGATAATAATTTCAACCCTTTCAACCAACAATACAACTGCACTTGGCTCCTTATGATACACGACCATATTTGATTTATTTATTAAATAAATAAATTAAGTCTTAATCTGGTATCTATTTGTTCATACCTGTTCATTGACTTTTATGTCATTTAATTTCAATTTGTCTCTTGCTTATGTACTCTTGCAATACAATTTGCGCAATAACAGCTGTAAACGGCGGTGTAAGGGGGAAAAGGGGAATGATTGAATTGAAGAAATTTCGAAATTTGTTCGAATTGGCATTTTTTTTAAATTGGGATTTTTTTCGATTTGTTTGAAATTGTTGTTTGTTTTTGCTCCATTAGATTTTTTATGCCAGGAGAGAACAAAAATTGGATGGCACAATACACGTCTCGGCGCAAAGTACATCACGTAAAATTTAGAAAGAATGCGTTTTGGCTTTTGGTACTCAAACGTTGGTTTTCCTTGATCATTCACCACTAGAAGACTACTAGACGCAGTATAGTAAAAAGTATTATTAGGAATGAAATTAAATTTGTACTGTAAAAAAATGTTACAAACGTTTCTAAAATTCCGCGAGTAGTTAAAGTTGCAGGTATTGGCTAACCGTAACAAGACCCCCCCCCCCCCCCCCCCCCCAAAAAAAAGTACTACAGAGTGTCCGGAAAATACACTTTATTTTCCCCGGGGGCCACTTGTATTCAAAGGTGGATATGATGCGTGAACAAGAAAATGCGGTTTTTTTTTTCCAACAGGCGATGTACGAGCGTATATTGATTAGGGTGTCCAAAACAGCAAAATGTGGAAAAAAGGGTATGTTTTTCTTAACCCTGAAATTGTGATGTACGTATTTAAGGTATGTGATACTCAAACTAAGAAGAGATCAAGCAAAGCAAGATAATAAAGGGTATATTAACGAGAAAATGCATTGCTTACTTGTTTAGAGTAGCAAAAAGTGACAAAAATACATCTTTAATGTAGCAAAACAGACAAAAATACTTGTTTAGGGTATGTTTTAGTCGGTGGAAATACTTGTTAGGGTGCATTTTTAAGTCCATGCTCACGCATCATATCCACCGTTGAATACAAGTGGCCCCGGGCTATTTTCGCGTATTGCAAGATGAGTTGCGCGCGTTTTCTGGAACACTCTGTATAATAAGGCATTACGTAATATATTCAACGCTCTGTAAGAGAATGGCTGCGCACATACGACGCTCGCTATCTGGCGGCTTTCCGATATATATAAACAGACCTTCCAAACACAGTCAGAATCAGAAGCAAATAGTTGACGTTCATCACAGCACAAGGGAAGGTTGGAAACTAGCTCTCATTTTACATCTCGGGTATTTCTGCGAATGAGAGGTATGAACAATTATTGTAACAATGTTATTTACGTGTCATAAAAAGTTAGTATAGCTCTACAAATCAAAATTTTATGAATGTTTTATGTTAATATACATGGCTGTTTGATAACCTCTAAATTGGATTTTGTGACAGGTGGACGTGAGAAAGCATGTCATAATAGTTTGCGTGTAGCGTTTGCTCTAGAATTTGAAATTGATAAGCCTTTGCTTTTACCAGATGATATGGAATTGTTGTCATTCAAATTACAGCAGTTTTATCATAAAACATGAACCCAAAGAAGTGCATTTAGATATTCAGGCTTTTCACGGTAATATACATTAACAGCATTCCAGATATGCACTGTGTATATTTTAGAGTAGATATTGATATAGTGAATAATAATAATTATAATCACAATAATAATAAAAGTAAACAAAGAGTAAAACAGTATTCTTTTACGCAATACCTGAGTTAAAATATGTAAATACTTAACAATAAGGACATTATTAGTATGTCTAAAGCCTTTTTAAATATCGCTCTTTTTCTTCTTTCACTAGTTTAATCTTCACGTGTTTGTCATTGTCTATGGTATTCATTCCCTTCCTCCCTTCTCAGTCGTTTTTTATTTTTCTCTTTCGTTGACATTGCAACTCATATGGACGCCTTTCAATCACTAAGCCACAAGCGCTGTTGTGTGCAATACAATAATTTCGTCCTCTTTGTGAATTTTCATGTAAGATTTATTATATTGTAATTCAAAAATTTATTGTGGATGCAGAAAACTAATTCACTCTGGTTTGCTGTGGCCCGTAATATTAGTCCAATAATGGAGTTCGAATTGCTATCACCGAGGTCAACCGCTTTTCAGTAAAAGTTTGATGAATTCAAGGCTCGCAAGCCCACACCATCATCAGTCATTGAGGTGGAAGTCACGCGGGCATAAAATTGCATTTAAAATTAAAGGCCGACTCAGAGATTTTGAAATATCCTTTTTCACGTATTACTTAAAAAATATAGTCAACTATAACTATTACTATTTCGTTTCGTCATAAACATTTATGTATAATGACAGAGTACCATAGGATACTGCGTAAAACAAAAATTCCGGATTCGGAATTTTACTACATAGTTGTGATTTTCTTAATGAAGGCTATTATGCATTAAGCATATGTAAAAACACCATTTCTTGAGAAAATTGAGGGCACCTTCCTCGGCAAATCTCTGATTCAGCCTTTAGCCAACGAGATGAAAAAGGCGAGTACACTATTGTTTTATACAGGAGTGATACTAATCAAGTATCTTTTCTTCATTTTGTCTTTTCAGCTCATATCAGTAAGGACAGGGTTGTAACTGCTCTTACCACGTAAGATCGAGAGGACATATACAACAGACATGAATTTTACTGAAACAATAACTTCATCCATCTGGAGTCTGGACTCTGTTCCCGGAACAGGGGACGATACGGGCATCGACAGTCCAGTTACAACAGCAGATGACGATTACGCAATAGGGTGGTCGTCAGATCAACAGTCGTTAGAAAACCAACTGTCTATTCGGATCATCTACGGCTGCATTTCTGTACTTGGAATAGTGGGCAATTTTCTTGTCATATTTACAGTGTATCGGGTACAGAAACTACGAACAATGACCAATGTATTCATCGTGTCATTAGCATGTTGTGACTTTATTACTTCGGTTTTCTTGATTCCGTTACATCTGGGTAAGTTTTTTTGTTATTTTATTATTATAATTCTTTCGTTTGATTTTATCGGTTACCTATAACTGTCAGAAATGACCGTAAAATTATGCACCCCGTAAATTGATATATTCCGTATTTTTCCCCATAAAATACGGAATTCGTTCCGCAAAATTTAAAATTGAGAAAATTTACACAATTTTAAAGCCACAATCAGTGATTTTTTTTTTCAAATTAAAAATGCCCAATATGTCTCTAACTTGCTAGTGCTAGGTCATAAATCATGATGATGATGATGATGATGATGACGACGACGATGACGACGATGATGACGATGACGACGATGACGACGACGATGACGACGATGGAACGACGAACGACAACGACGACGACGACGATGATGATGATGATGATGATGATTATATTGCAGTTGTTCATTTGAAATATTCATGTTGACAAGGAATCCCATTCCATTTAAATTGTGTTGATTGCTGCTGAGATGTATGACCACAGTTTAATATGATTACATTTTATGGTCGATTTGCTTCTTCGATTCAATGCATGTCTTAATTTCCTCCATTTCCTCGAGTAGAGCATCTAAGCTTTCATTAATGCGTATTGTTCTTACATTATTGATGCCTGTGTGCAATTCAGGGCTTGTACCCTTTTTAGCTCTGCGTCTAATGATGGACGAAAATAACTTACCTGTCTACATAAATAGTATTTTAAATACATGTCAATGAAGAAAGTGTTTAGAAAAAATGCTTCTTATATGCAAGAGATATTTTAAAAATCTGTGAAATTTTACACGATGTTAAATATGTGAAAGTACTTGCTCTTTGCAAATACCGTATACATGATTTTTAAATAAAAAATTAATAACAAATAAAATTAAAAAAAAGAAAAACGTTTAACATTTCGTGAAAATTACAAGGTTCCAACCGACATTTTTTGGTTTGGGTGAAATGATATATAATTTGTTTAAAGGTCCCACTTCCGTTAACATTTCTTTTGTTTTTATTTTATTTTTTGGTGAAATTGAAACGTCCATATCTCAAGATGACCAAAAATTTAATTTAGAACTTTGTAATTCTCAGCTCACGATTTCTTGTTTAAATCCAAAGAAAAACAGTAATGCTTTTATAACCCTTTAATCCCAAGAAGGAGGCAGACCCACGATGAAAACATCCCTGTTGAAGCCATATGAATGTTCGTTCACTGATCCGCAAATATTAGCCTAAATCCTTAAGCCTTCAACACGTATGCACTGCCGTCTTTGTCCGCCATGTTTGTTAGTTGCGAGTGAGGGCCCGGAATCCAGGCTAGGACAAATATCGGGCATAATTATTAATGAGCATTATATAGCGTGCCGTGTGCAAGAAATCTCCTGATCGGGGCTGCTTCGACCAGGGCGACATGCAGAAACAGTTAAGGATTGAATCTGTGCTTAATGAAAACGTTTATTACATACCGAAGCCAGTCAAATATGGTACCAAAATAAAGGTTAAACCTTCAGGATTTGCCGTAAAATAATATGTCCACTTATGACAAATGTTTGAGAGATGATTATAGGAAGAAAGTTCGAAATATTACTCGCCAAACTGTAGCGATCAAAGGCCAAAAAGAGAAAACAGGATACGGAACGATACGGGATACGGAATAACTTAGGATTTGGGAAACGTTTAATGTACTCGCTTCGCTTGTGGTCCAATGGATATGACTGCCGGCTCATGATCCAAAGGTTGTGGGTTCCAGCCCCGCTGCGGCCAATGTGTTGTGCACTTGGGCAAGGCACTTTACCTCACTTGCCTCGTCGACCCAAGCGATATTCGGGTAGCTGTTATGGGGAATATTACAATCTAAGTGCTGATAGGATTGTGCGCTTGGCCAGCTGCCGGCCTAGATGAGGCGAAATGATTGTGACGATTTCCTGACGGCAGCGTAATAATAATAGGCAACAGCGCTGTGATCTAGATGAAATGGCGCTTTATAAAAGCCAATATATTATTATTATTATTATATTATTCGCTTGCCGGCTGACTTATTTCTTTGAGTCGCAAAATGAGACGGTGTCAGCCTCTGCATGTTGTAAATCATAACATCAAAACACCGGCTTCTCCCTGGCTCTCCTCTTCTCTTTACTCTTTCCTCTCTTTTCCTTGCCCCCTTTTTTCTCCCTTGCCTTCAAAATTTCTCCCCATTTTTTTCCAAGGGTGCCTGAGTCTCCCACTTCGCCCATCCCGACTAACGCCACTGCTTTCCATGCTTTACTTCAGAAAAGACGAAAATGCCACCGTTAGTTCCGTTAGAACGCGTCCACACGTACTTTACTAATACCGGTCGTAACTTTAAGACCGGTGTAGAAGTAATTATTGTCCGGCGTACTCATAGTCCGGGAACAATGGTGAACAATAGGGCAATCGATTCAGTTGACTCTTTACGCAACATTAGTTTCACGCTTTATTCCGTTATCGTCTATGGAGCCCCGGACTATGGCTCCCGCCGGACTATATCTGCTTTCACACCGGACTTAACCCTGCTCTTCTTCGGCATTAAATCGTCGGACTTAAGCCTACTGTCTGTTCAATTAACTTAGATGTCTGGTTTTTATTAATTATTTCAAAAAATACCCACGTTCGAATTAAATCACGAAAAGAAAGTTGTTGGGTATCTTTGGACCTAAGACGTGTTTTACATTACAAAAGGAATGGAACAATTTAATCCTTCAAATCTATTGAAATCTGAGTATTTCACCCTCGTTTTGAAAAGGAGCGAATAAATGTTTGGTACCATTAGTAATTACGTTTTGTGGAAGGTTCCATTGACTCCACTTTGAAGGTAGTAAAAGTTATCGTCGGAGGATATGATTCACGATCAATATTGTCTGCCAATTGCCAACTTTGTTCAACAAGATAAAATCCGAACCGTTGTTATTTGCACTGAATTTTTGCAATACAAACGAGATGATATTGAATGAGTCGAACGGCATTAACTTGAATGGACGGCTTTTATACAAGAGAGCTGTATGATTCTTTTGTTCATAACCAAATGAATAAAAAAGACAGGACCTCTGTTAAAAGTAT
>JAMKCH010035399.1:0-15370 GCA_023653785.1 Ophioderma brevispina
ATAGTCTCATTTAAATATTGTTTGACTAAAATCCCACACTAGGTTCCAATCAAAGGATAAAATCATTGAAAAAAATCGCTGAAATCTGTATGAACACTGAAAAAGAGTAATGCTGAAATTATAACTGAAATGATCACTGAAAGTGTGATTTTTTCAGTGGGATTAGTGCATGTCGTTGTCATTAATGTCCAAGGCCATTCCACTAATCACACTGAAACTTGCTAATCCTACTAACACAATCACATTCCAGTGATCATTTCAGCGATAATTTCAGCGTTACTCTTTTTCAGTGTTCATTGGTTTTCGAAATTAGTTGCAACTTTAAAAAACGGTTTCCTTAGAAACCTTAGTATCACAAAAATGGGTGGTGCCACCGTTTTTACCGCTGTATGTTATTCAGAAGTCAAGCTATAGGCCAAAGTATATTCAACGTGGCGGCCATTTTGAATTCAAGATGGCCGCCAAACGAAATTAGTTGCAACTTTAATAACGGTTTCTATAGCAACCTTAGTATCACAAACATGGGTATAGACACCAATTTTACCTTTCTATGTCGCCCACAAACGGAGATATGAGGGAAAATATGTTGAAAATAGCGGCCATATTTTAAATCCAAGATGGCTGCCGAACGGCTGGTCGAAAAAAATCGGAACAACCAAATTTGTGTTCCTTGGCCTCAAATTTACCTAAAAAAGACAAAAAATCAAAATGTAGCAAAAAATCCATTAAAAACACAAGGAACCATACTATTTGGCGAAGAAGGTTTGAAGATGTTTTTTTCGAAAGTTTGAAGGGAGCTGAATCAGAATTTTTGGATCCAACCTTTTTAAGTAATTAATTTGAAATAAAGTCAAATTGTGTTTAAATGTACACCAATGTATATGTATTTGTCTCATTAAAAGGATTTAAAAAACAGTATAGTTTGTGTATTTTCCGACATTTAGTTACACGGCTACAGCCCTGATAAGGATCAAGGTCATTCTGGGGCAAAAATATCCAATGCTCAGATTTTGTTGAAACCTGTGTCAAAATATTGCCCTGGTCATACTGAAGCAGAAAATTCATTTTAATTATTTGGGTGACAGCTCTGTATACAATTTGAGATCAAGTTTTGGTGACTCATATAGACCATGTAGACCCTTGTTACATTTTGTCCACTAATTACGAAAGCAAATGCCATATGTTGTAAAATAAGGTAAGACGAACACTTTGACACCAGTTTTAACAAAATAGGAGCACTGGGTAACGTTTACCCCCAGGATGACTTCGAACTAAATAGGGCTGTGGCTGTTTATATAAAGGTCGGAACCAGACAAACTTAATACCTTTCTTAATCCTTACAATTAGACAAGTACTTTAAAAAGCCACTTTTGACCTTGATTTCAAATTTTTAGACTAGACCGATTTATAAAAAGAAACTTCATGAGGCATTTTAGTAGAAGGCTTTGAAACATTGTTTTTCTCAACTGATTTCTGTTGCTTAGAATCCCACAAATAATCTGTGTTATAAAATTCTCTCGCTCCTCTCTTGAAGGGGCGTACCATCAGTGAGTATATTAATATCAATCTCAGCTTAGTTGATGTTCCAACAAAGGTAAATGCCCGGGGGGCACTGAAATTGGAAAGTGATACGGGTATGTGCGGCCCTTAACCCCCTTGTCGCGTCTCTCCAGCAGTTTCGCAAGACCCCCCTACTTTGTGAGGCAAAATATCAGTTCGCAATCTCCCCTACTAAGGACCAGAATATGGGAAAAACGCATTTTGTACATTTACTGGATCATATTGATGACTGTTGATTTGAAGTACATTACTAAAGCGAGATGAAAAATCAATTGGCTGAAGCGGGATTCGAAACCGTCGACCTCTATATGTAGTATATAGCAGTATCCAAAGATGCGACGAATGAAGAAACATGGTTGGAAATTGAAGTAGATCTACAAGAGCTATATACAAGCTTCATGCAATAAATTGTATATTGAACCTATCCATCATCTATCCTCAAGGCATTGAACAAAAATGCTATAAATAAAAAAAGCTAACCAAGAACAACAATCTAAAAGCTTGGGTACCCTGTCAAAATTCCGTCGATTACATCGCTTGCGTTTCTGTATTGATATTGCTCAAACTTAACGAAACTCAAGGCTCAATACCCCCCCCAAGAAAAATAGTTCCCTTTTCTGTTTTGGTTTCATATCCGGCCCCCATTTGCTCTCTTAGGTTATTAGTTTTTTCCCATATATTCCCCATAGGTTCATCTTTAAAATTGTCGTTTGGACACTAATTGCCTATAAATAATTTTTGTTCCTTGGGTAGGTTTTTTTATTTATAGCAATTTTTTCACTGCCTTATGAAGCTCTGTGTAGCAGAGTCGAAAGCTTGGCGAAGTATTTAGAATTCTTACTTCGTTTCCATATTTACATCCACATATAAATATATATATATATATATAATATATATATATATATATATATTATAGATATGCTAAAGAAATTTGATACCAAAGCGGCGTTGCATACTACGTAAAAGGAACTGTGCTGGAATGTGACTCGACCCACACCTCTCGCGAGAAAAACGAATGCTGATGTCTGAGGGAGGGCTGCAACTACGTGACGCGAAAGGCGGTGGAACGCTAGTGATGTAGAAACTCGAAACAAAAACCCATCAAGTTGTAATGGAGCCATTGGTTGCGCGCTTCTAGTATGACAGATAGGTTTTGGTTCGATCCATTCACAGCAAGTTCCTTGTACGATAGTATCACGCCCGCTTTGTTATCACTTTCTTTCGCCTATACCTTATTTCTATAACAAAAAAAAGCACAACAAATTCGTGGTTCACTCACCATTTCGTTTTTAACGTATATATATATATATATCTATATATATATATATATATATTAATATATATATATACAAAATATAAACAGTTGGATCATAGATATTGCAAGTGATACATGAGTTGTACATAGACAAGGGTTTCGGGCATCGCCCTTCTTCTGTGATTGAATGAGTGATTGACGCACTAGAAATGTGGACAAAGGCAAAATACGAAGAACCCGGAACGTTGGCGAAAACACAATATCAACGTTTGAATACGAACGTACGAAAAACCAGAAATGTCTTGAAAATGGGTAGGGTGAGGCACTGTTGAACAAACGTTCTCCAAGGGCAAGTGTCCAAGTGTCATAAAAGAAACGACGCAAAATACTTCTTGAATGCGGTGAAGCTGGCCTTAAGTCCTGCTGGTTGGAGTGTACCAGCCCAAGATATTAATGATGCGTTGTTCATATCTTTTCTCAACTGTGCATCTTAACCGTGGACAAAGTGAACGCCTGGAATTTTGATGTCATCTTGCTGTGATTATTGGCAAAATGGTTTTGGCAACAGCATCCGGGAAGTTTAAGAACGGATAGAACGTAAATGCTCAGTAAAACGAGTCGGCCATACGACGTTTGGTCTCGCCTATGACAGAAGTTTACTTTGGTGCAAATAATTGAATAGATCAAGTTAGTAGATGGTAGTACACGTGAATTAGTCCTTAATGCGATATGTGCATGTGGGACCAGCAATGAAGTCCATGGAGGAGATGTGATCGCAAGTCTTACACCGCGACTTTGATGGATGTGGTGGATCCGGAACTAGAAGCGACTGACTGAAGAGTGGAATGCACAAGCTGATCGCGTATGTTCTTATCGCGACGATAAGCACAAAGAGGTGGGACCGGAAAAATGTTAGCAGTCGAGACATCAGCTTGAATAATATGAAAGTTCTTCCGAACGACTTTGGCGATCTTAGTAGTAGCCTGATGATAAGTGAGCACAAGTGGAACTCTATTGCTAGTAGATTCTGTGGATGGTTGGAGGGCATCTTCTTGAGATTTCTTGGCGATACTACTAAGAGCAGAGTCGGTAACTGATCTGGGGTAACCACGAGAATGAAAGAAAGACATCATCTCAACAGCACGTTCACGAAAATCTTCGTTATCACTGCAGATTCGCCTCAAACGATAAAGCTGAGAGTACGGAATACTGTTCCTGCAGGTAGGTGGATGGGAGGATTGATACGTAAGGAAAGTATGAGCATCGGTGGGCTTATAATAAACGCTTGTAGCTAGATTATCACCAGAAACAGATAATGTAATATCCAGAAAAGGAAGACTAGTTGTGGACACGTCTGACGTAAACTTAATTGCCGGATGATAGCTACTAACATAGGCAATAAATTCACGAAGTTCTTCATAGAACAAGATGCTGCTCCCACGCAATCGTCTATATAGCGCATGAAAGCTCAGGTTTGGTGCCAGTGTAGGAGTCAAAGATCTGCTGCTCCAAAATCCAACAAAAAGGCATGCAAAGCAGGGCCCATACGACTGCCCATCCCTACACCAGATATTTGGCGAAAGAAGCTGCCATCAAATTCAAATGTCGCTGTGTTGAGTACCAGTTCAGCTAATCTTAATAAAGTGGCGGTGGAAGAACTCGAAGTGTCAAGAAAATAACGAAGGGCACTAAGGCCATGGGTATAGAAGTATAGAGCGAGGTTATATCCATTGTAAAAATAAAATGATGTGAACCAGTAAATTTGACTTCTTGAAGACATGTACGAAATACGAAGAACCCGGACGTGTTCTTCGTATTTTGCCTTTGTCACATTTCTAAGTGCGTCACTCTACTCATCCAGAAGAAGGGCGATGCCCGAAACCGTTGTGTATTTACAACTCATGTATTCACGGCAATATCTAGACCAACTGTTAATTAATTTTGTTAGGTTATTATTGTCGATGCAGCTTTGATGTCTTATATATATATATATTATATATATATATATATATATATATATATAATATATATATATATATTATATATATATATATATATATATATATATTATATATATATATGGTGTTACGACTAAGGCATTTCTAGCATGTGTCTGTACTTCCCAAATAGTCGAGTAGTGGGGCATGATGTAACACCAGAGTCAAACAGTGTTACTTACGATGACTATCTTTTTAATTATAGTTCTCAGTCCCATTACAGGGGAGCGTGAGTAATTCCACGGTATTACTTTGTCTCTTTAAGGTGGGTGTTAAGGCAGGAATTTAGTCAAATGGCCAGTTTTTAGTTTTTTCATGTTTAATGCATTACCATGTTTTTTCTGCATATTATTTTAACAGAATCCATATATAATCATTTCTTCCTCATATTTTGTTCATTTTTACTTTACTAGGTTAGCTTTTTTGACCCCCAAAATCACATGGGCTGTACTGCAAAAGGGCGGATAATTTCGCGTATTCCGCAATACGAGTCTGTGCTATTCGGCGCGCGCTAGCAAAAGTTGGACTAATGAACGCATCAGGAACGCCCTGGTGCATCGAATCCATGACACATACCTATGGTAACTTGTATCCAATTTTAAAATGGCTGCCCACGTGAGTAGCTTTCGCAAACAGAATGGGATTTTAATTTCAAGATTTGAGCCTCATAAATTGTTGGATTTTGATCATAAGAAGCCAGATGAAGTAATTTGACCTGCTGCAGAATCAGTGTAAAGAATAAGAGATGAAACGCTTGTGTTTTGGAATAAGGCTTTATTTTGTATCGAAACGGGACAACATTTGGACAAGTGGCGATTTTCTCTGTGTTCACTTTCAGCGATAATTCGAAATTTACGGTTCCCAGTTACTCGAAATTCATATCAGCAACAGGTAAGAAATGAAATGCATCGTATAGAGCATATCAAAATCTAGGGTCGATATCTTTTAGTTTTTAAATTTTTGTTAAAAATCGGGATTTATGTCCAACTTTGAACAATCTTGGCGTTGCTCAAATTGACGCACGACGGATTTTTTACCTTTTTTTTGGCAAGTATATAAAATAGTGCACAATGAAAAAAAAAACGCATAACGTCGGTATTTCATGAACCATGACTCTGGAATACTAAAACGAAGGCAAGACATATTTTTATACCATTTCTATATTTTATAGGAAACCAACCAAATTAACGACAGTTAGATTTTGACATTTCTAAAGACTGCAACATTTTTGTTTAAAGTGGTTAAGCATTGTTTTATCTGGATATTTGGAGGGTGCTGACATATTCAAAAATGGCTGGTTAAACAGGTGCGCCCTGCCTCTTGTCACCCTCAAATTCGGAAAAAAAAAAAACACATAAAATTGGCGCCGTTTCACACAATTTGTGCTAAAACGCGGGGTTTAGGCACACATAGAAGGTTATTAGTGGTGGCAATCACCTCATGTTTATGACAATGAGGATTCCAATTGGCTAATACAAAAACTTGTCCTAGCTTGGGTTTGCCGCCATTTTGCCATTCAAGATGGCCGCCCATATCAGCTATTACTAATATAGGATCAGATATAAAACGCCTGGCATGCTTATGACAAAGACTGCAGAGCAATACGCAGTTTAGTACACTGAGGATCCCATAGTGGCTACACACAACTTGTACTAGCTTAGGAGTGCTGCCACTGGAAATTCAGATGGACGCAATATTAGTAGTGTCAGCTATCCAACGCCTTCCATGTTATAGGACAAAAGAAGCAGCCTCGGCAGCGGAGGATACGCATTTTGTGAACTGAAGATTTACATATGACTACTTACAAACGTGTACAGAGCGTGGGTTGGCTGTCAGTTTCGAACTTCAGATGGCCGCCATAGTAAGGAATAGCTATCCAATGCCTTTCATGTTATAGACAACTACAGGCAGAGCAAAAATGCATGTTTGTGACACTGAGGAGTCCATCTGGGCCTAGGATAATCGGTAGTCAGCCTTTCATTGCCTTTCATGCACCGGAGCAGAGAACGAGATAGCGGAACTATACACCCGATTGTTCAACGACCGAGTAGATTGGCCGTTGAATGCAGAGATATTCATAGAAATTTGCAAGAAAATGATATGTCAACCGACAATAGATCTTTTTGCATCGTTTAAGCCAATTAATGCCCTCGTTATGCATCTGGGAAACATGGACCAGGAAGCAGTCGATTGCATTTTCATCAATGACTTGGACAGAGAAAGAGAACGGGGTGTGGCATTTCCACCTTTTGTCGCTTGCTTCAGGTTTTGAACAAAATAAGAGAACATGCTAGGCCAACCCACGCTTGCTAGCCATTTCTTATTAAACTTTAGCACCACCACTGCTCTTCCACAGTGGGAACGGATCTAATGACACACCAACCTCACAATAGGCAGCCAGACCCACTAATGTCAACATGTGCACTTAGCGGCGGGTGGAATCTCTCAGGCACAGATCACGGGTGTCAACAGCTTTTTCGGGACAGGTTGCGAATCACGCTCCAATTTGGACCTTTTACACATAAGTAGGCAACCATCAACCAGGGAAGGCCTGTTTGGCTGGTGTTCTTAAGTGTATAATGGGCAATTCCCATTGAGCACGCTATAAAGAAATACTGGAGTTACTGGTGGCCAGAGAAGAGAGGCTTTATCATAACGAACCTTCAATTACTGGTATAGATCAGCTATTTCACATTATCATGACGAGAAACCAGTGAGAGACAATTTAGTGGTGTCTACATTGATGAAAGATTGTTAATCGCATCCCCAGATATTCATAGAAACATGGAAAGTGGAACCGGTGCTGAAATTTCTGTGACTGCCGCCTTGGGAAGATCTTCTCAAAAGATGTTTTCATTGAAGTTAGCCTGATTTACCCTTGCCACATCAGGAGAAGTCATCTTTTCGAGTATTGATTTCAGTTTGTGGAGTTTCCAAGAGTGTTCTATATTTAATTCCTTCTCGCTTGTAGAAACAGAGCAGACCTGGTTTGTATCAGATATATAGGCCCGATGCATTTATTAACGTCAGCATATTCTGTCAGTGATGTTTGCCTTTTCACAAATGCTTTTTAGAGAAAAGCCCCAGCAGTTTCTAAATATTTGGGTATTTTCTTTCCTCGTTGAACCACTTCTCCTGTGTCTGTTGTATGGAGACAGTGATCTCCCCGACCTTGAGAAAGCCATCGACATGATTGTCAGTTCTGAGAGGGCGGGTTTGCGTAGTGGCTCACCCTCTCGCCCTTCATCAATGCGACCCAGGTTTGATTCCCTGCGGAAGCCAGTGTCGTACATGAATTTGATCGCCTGTCCATACGTGTCCTTGCATGTTTTCTCTGATTTCTCGGTTTCCTCCTGCATTTGAAATCTGACTTCTTTCCATAAAGCCTTTCTCCACTAGGAAGATAGAATTTCGTGAAAAATCACTGAAAACCCCAAACCGACGGCTGAAATCGCAAAAAAACCGACGCTGAAAAACGGGTTTTCAAGGAACTTTCACGGTTTTTTCAGCGTCTTTATTACTCCCCCAATAATAGCTTAGATCTTGGAGGTCAATTTAAATACAGGGCAGTACAACACCATATATGGTGGAAACTATTTTACATACACCGTCGAAGGAACCGCCCTCTCAAAATTGTAATATCCGTGAAAATACACTGAAAATGTAAATGGCCAAACCCTGATATGACTGGCAATGTGTATTTCCAAGTTCTTACCAACCACTGCACTCAATGTGCGTCGGGCCGGCCATTCCCGATAATCCTTGAAAAATCACTGAAAATACCCGTCACCATTCATTCAAGGGAGTCTCCTATAATATCGTGAAAAATCACTGAAATGATAGGTAAAGGTCGCAAGTGACCTTCTACGATTTATTATCCCTCCGTGAAAAATCACTGAAATTCACATTTTAATATCGACCTTCATGTGGGCCCTTTCTTCTTTTTTTCGTATTCACGCCTCTTGTATCTTTTAGTTGCTTTATGAAGTTGAAAACGACCGTTTTCTGCTTTTATTGGTGTTAAACATGGGAATGTGTTACAATTACTATACCATTTCGTTTTTTGCAGATGTTTAATATGCCTACAAACACATTTTAAAACGTACGGCTTTTGTTAATCTCAACAAAAACCTCCCCTATAGTTTCCGGACACGACAAACATAAGGTGTTGCGTTTTCAGTTAGTCGGTTCTTTGATAATGCCTAGAACGCGGGGATAGCATAACTTGCACATTTAGCAAACATGAGTTTAGATTAATAATCATATCCAGTGCACGAAAGAAAACGTGCGGGTTGTCGTCAGACCAAAGCATTATGCGTTTTGTATCTTGGCCTGAGTCTCGGCAGCTATGTTTGTAAGTGCGAATGGAATCACGTTTGCCGCTATTCAGTTGATCGAGGCATGGACTCTGCGAGAGCTATCTTTGGACTCTGTTTAGTATGTCGAAAGAATAGTAAAACAGTTTCCCAGGCTGTGACACAGACTAGTAGAGAACAGCATGCAGTCGCCAAGCGAAGTGTTGTCTGGGACTGAACTCCCAGGGCTGCATGCAAATAGGAGGTTTGCAAAACTAGGGGTTTTGAAAATGTAAAATCCCTAGTTTTTTGCAAAAAACCCTAGTTTTGCATACGCAAAATCAGGGGTTATGAAAAAACTCCTATTTGCATATGCAAAACTCGGGTATTACAGGACGGATTCAAGACCCGGGCCCGTTTTTTCATAGAACTGCCGTGGCAAGTCATGTTGAGGCAGAAAATTCTTTCTTTACTGTCTCGTGCCCGGGGGGGGGGGGGGTACTCAACACAATGACCATAACACAGTACACGGACCAGATAAAATCTAAAAATACAAATTGACAATAATTATATCAATGAATAACCACTAGAAATTTCTTGTTACTATGACAAACAACATTTTTGGCTTCCTCCCACACAAGCCCACATTTCTAAAATTGTAATCTAAAATATTGGTATAACCGCCAAGTCCGTCTTATCTCCCCCTCACTTCCCTTGGCACCCTTACATCACCTTCATCTCCCCTTATTTAAGTTACTGCGCAATTGTGTGGGCAGACAATAAATACTTACATCTCAAACTCTCTCTTCCTGTACAAAAAGAGCAATCGTAACGGTACCAATGCTTAGGCTGGCATCACACAGACCCATGTTTCACTCCATGAATATGTTAAACTTGAAGAGATCTATTCTTTCAAAATGTGTGTTTTATGTACAAATATCACACATAATCTACTACCTCCAGGTTACTGAATACAACTTTTTTAAAGAACGATCAGATCCACACATACGAAACTCGCCAAGCTCTTCGGATTTTCACATCAATCCTACAAACACTAAATTAGCTGAGAATACAATTAAAACCCAAGGTGCACTACTTTGGAACAGTATTGATGTCTCCATCAAAAATAGTCCTACACTTTTATCCATTTAAAAACATTTCCAAAATGTTTTCATCAACTCTTACCAGGCTTATTAATTTCTTCCATGTGTTCTTTATATATGCATTATTTAGCGGCCGTTCTCTCAAAGTCATTGCTGTCACCCCTTCCTCCCCCTTCCCCTGTCCCAATTTTGGATGTCTGGTGTCCCGTCTATGTTGTGTTTGATTGTGTGTGGTCTGTTTATTCCCCTGAACAGTTTGTTAAGTTGCCTACATACCTATTGTAGCTAATTTTTCATTCATGTAATGTCAAAATTAGTCCTATTATTTAATTATATATGAATCTACCGCTTTACTATACTTTGCCTCCTTATCAATTTTTTTGGTTATGTATTTTAAAATGTATGACATTCCCTGATAATTTATGTGGGTATGTCAGGTCATGTTTATTTCGTTACACATAATTGGATTCTTTTTGTCTAAACCGAGGGCATTGCGTTACACGCTCCGCGTTTTGCAATGTCCTCGTCCATTCGAGTTTATTTATGTACAGATATTCATGCTTGTAGCATTTTTAAATTCCATATTATAATTGTATCTATAATATTGTCCAATTTCGGTAGGTTGGAACTAAGGTAGGACAAATAATCTGAATGATTGATTGATGACCATACAGGGACGTGCCACAGCTTCGGTCCATTTTCAGCTTCTGGTTTTATAGCAATGAACCTTTTTTCATGCCAATTTTGGTATAGCAATGGGTCGGTTTTTCAAAATGTTCTCAAATTTTTTGGAAAAAATTAAGTCAAATTTTCTTAATCGGAAGCCAAAATGTTCTAAAATTTTTTTGAAAATAGTCCAATTTCTTCAAATTGAAGCCAAAATTTCAAAATTTGCTTAAATTGCCAAAATTTTGAGGAGGAAAATTGGCAAAATTTGTGTTAAATTGGGTCCAAAATTTGCAATCTATTGGATAAAGCTATGGGGGCCCTCTTTAGCAAAAATGGTATAGAGATGGGTACCCTATTCCAGAATCTCAGAGGACGTACATACCCAAACCAAACTTGGGTACCCACGGGGTTCTAGTCAAGACAGCGCACAAATAGTTACTCCGTGCACGTTTGGCTACGTTTTGTATGCCAAATGGTGGTGGAGGTCAGATCGGCAGGAAATTGACATGAATTTTGGTGCACTGTGAATTGTAACCCAATAGTGGGGCCATATGTTGATCGGATTGTGGCCAATTTTGATTTCGCCACTTCCTGAGGCGAGGCGAAAGTACCGCAAATGGGGATGGAGATGTGCGGATGGTCGGGCGATGTTCAGTCAAGGTCAGATGGATGTAGCCTATGGCGCGGCTGGTTGAAGCTTGAATGAAACGCGTCGGAGGAACGTATAAAAGTGAAGCTTATGTAAATTTGATAGAGTTTCAATCAAAATCATTAAATTTCGCGGATGAAGTGTAGGATTCGTAACGCTAACAGTTTGACGGGTGGCACTTTCTTTACTATAAAACACACTGACGTCAATGTTCGATATAACCAACTGGGTGAAAAGATTCTTGCAATAATAACTGTACTCGTAACGAATACGGTTGACAAATTCATCTAGAATGACAAAATTAATTTTGGCGGGAGTGGAAACTTGCGGCCATTGTGATAATGTCTATCACTTTCCACTTGTTAATATATCAATTGGAGTGTTACACACGTTGCAGCATTCAGCCATCAAACTATGTTCAAATACTACTATAAAATTAATAATGAAAATTCTTATAAGGCGCAAAATCTTCAAGCGAACTCAGAGCGCCATAAAGAAAAACATCCAAATCAAACAAAAACAGCTTAGCCATGAAAAAGCTTGACGAAAAAAGGTGAGTTTTTTAAGTTGACGTTTGAAGGCTTGGAGCTTGGGGATACTACTAATACTGTTTGGAAGTGAATTCCAAACAGCCGACGCAGCGAAATGAAATAAGCGTTCACCAGCTGATTTAAGGTTGACCCGTGGGAAAAAAAAAAACAAAAAAAATGGAAATCCCCAAACTGCATTTATGATATAAACACATTTGTCGAAAATATGGGCGTATACGTCCACGTAGTAGATAAATGCAATTAGCATGTCTTGCCAGGCTCCCTTTTTTCTACCCTTTTTGAAAAAAAAAAAAGGTAGAAAAAGCTTGCCCCCGCCCCATCCCCCATTTGGCTGTCTCTAAAGACCATGAAGACGGATTCAGGCTTGCCACCCGCTCTCATTTCCATTTCAATAATCGACGCGACTTCTAATCATTCATGTCCGTCGGATGCGCTAAGGCAGCGGTTATTATGTTGCGAAGTTCTGGCAAGTTGCTGGTGGTTTCTGTACATACATTTTCACTCTTTAAGTTTCCCCTAGGGCGAAATCTAGCGGTAGTAAAATCTGAGGATCTTCGCCAAAAGAATAACCCACAGCCTTACAAGCATCCGACGGAAAAGGAATGATAAGAAGTGGATTATTGAAATGGAAAAGAGAACGCACGCCTGCATTACGTCTTAGAGGCTGCCAAGTTCCCAAGTTGGGGGGGGGGGGGGGTTCAAGAGCAGCGCAGTAAAGAAGAATGAGGCAAGGATATTGGAACATAGTGATAATTAGTTCATCTGCCTTACTAAGCCGTAGAAGAAACAGTGGCAAATACGACAAAAATAGCCGTTTTTTACACTTCAATCTCCCACCACTGAGAACGCCAGTGCTGTTTGATTTTTTTTTGATTATAGCATTTTAAACCGTTTTTTTATTATTGTTTATACATATAAACTCAAACCTTGTTATTTGTAGGTATCATGGCGAGTTCAATTTTAAAATCGGACGTTTAAGCTTCCGTGCAATAAATTCATGAATTTGGGTCACTTGGCCGGCCAAATGCCATCGCTTCATTAGCCATGAATTCTGATTTTTTTATATTGTAATTTTTATCAGGGATATGGTATAATAGGTCAGACGGACATTAATAGCGATTGGTTACTTACTTTTTCGGCGATTTCAAGTTTCTCCCTTAGACCCATTTTAGAAAGGATTTACTCTAAGGTATAGCGGGGTCAAATGAAACGCATTAAAGGAATCTACTCTTAAGTATAGCGGGATAAACAAAACTCATTAATGCAGTATTAGGCTTACAGATGTTTTATTGGAAATATTATCTGCACGAATTAATTATCGATAATACTGTCATCTTTGCTCTCTGTTGGACTTAACATTTATTTGAAATATTCCGACCTGGTACTGAAAGCTTTCCTATGCATACGCAACCGCAGCATGTCCTTTCAGCGATAAGATTGTCAATGATTGTTGGGACTTGGATCTCATTGCAGCATATAGACTTACAGATCTTGTATGTTCAATGTTATCGTATTCTTTAATTCTTGTTTTTTCATTCATTAAATTTGGTATGACATCCTTTCATGGATAAAGTGCCCCAAACATTCTCATTTATTCGTCAAATGCCCTGTTCATTTATAAATAAAATACGCTTTAGTTTTTCAGTATCTCCCATTTTGAATGTTCTAGATTCTATCCACCCGGTTTTTAGCTCAATCATTTTAGATCGCCTTATAGAGTAACTTTTGAAGCCGGTTAGAAGTTGAGTTTTTACGCGCATCACATCCGTGCCCTGGGCAACTCAAGCAAAGATAATCATTCATCCTTAAGTTTCAAATCATAGGGAAAGTAGTCTTTGCTCAGACGAAGAAGCCCCATAGTACACATACCCGAAATGGTCTTTTTTGGTTTTGATGATTCGTGCTGCTAACGTATTTGATTAATTTTTCCCGTTCGCTTTCCATTCGATTTTGAGTATGTACGTCACCATGACGTCATAATAATTTGCATAAAGTACGACATACTGATATAGGGTGGAAAGTTGGATATTCGCAATTTTAGCGACTCAAACCCCCTATTATAGCTCTAAAGGATGTCATTATTAAAACTAGTACATTTCCCATCAATTAGAGCCAAAAACCTCTGAAAATCTGTTTTTCTAACCTTTTTTGCGAAATTGAATTTCCACTGTGTGTGTCCTATGGAAATGGAGTTTTGCTGACATCCGAACTTTATGACGTCATTGTGACGTAATGCATAGGCATGTTGGTACTTATTTTGGTATCAATGGAAAGAGAGGACCATATCTATCTTTGGTACCAAAATCAGTGTCTGTGATGTTCCATGTTGTTGTGTTAGTCATTTTGGTACTTCTCTTCCGAGGAGGGGTGGTTACCACCCCCCCCCCTCTCGATCACTTGGCACGTCACCTGTATCACATACCTATACCCTCGTGTATGTTTTGTTTTTGGATTAAAAGGAGCGGACATGTCAATTGACATACATTAAATAATTTGGCACCAAAAAAAGGGGGTTTAGCAAGGCCGTGGAAAAAACCTGAAGGGGGGGTGGTCACCACCCCCCCCCCCTTCGTGTAGACGAGGGTTAAAATCACAAAATGAACTTTTAACCCATTTTTTCTAAACAATATGGACCTGATAATCAAAAAGCGGCTCTGTTTATGACCTTGTGGCTTGTAGAGGAGAAAATCCTGGCCCAATTTGGGGTCAATAGCACCTACCGTTTTCAAATGAAGAACTCCGTAAACTCTAAAAGTGGGCGCTATGAACTCTTATTTTAATCTAGAAACACGGTTTTTAATAATTATGCAAATAAGGAACACCAATTTTGAAAAACTGACACCACGGCTAAAGAGTACTTTGAATTAATTACATAACTACAAAGTTTCACAAAATGGAGTATTAGTTTTTTGAAGATATGAATTTTTTACATTATGTTTCTTAATTATCGGCCGGTTAATAACACTAAAATTACATAATAAATATCGCTGGGTCAAAAACAATAAAAAAGTAAAGAAAATTCATTTTTTCGTTCCGCAACTTGATCGTCTTCAAATATCATACTTTAAAACCACACAACCGATTTCAGTCAAACAAAAAGCTTAGCAAGCTTAAATTCCCCTTATTTCAAATATCAAATTCCCAAAACCACTTATAGTCCAAGAGCATGTATATCATATATGTTAAAACCTGGAAATAGCTCATAACAAGCTGAATTTTTCAGGGTAGGTCCAGGAATAGGAGTACGAATAACATATAAGTCCCCCGAAAATCCTCCTGGAGCGGGGCTCT
>JAMKCH010035400.1:0-15920 GCA_023653785.1 Ophioderma brevispina
CATTGATTGGTTAAAAGTGACCACATGATCAAATATTAACATACCATTCTGTAGAAAAAGACTATTTACGGCTCTCAAAAGAACTATTTACGGCTCTCAACAGAACTATTTACGGCTTCCAAAAAAGACTATTTACGGCTTCCAATTTTAGGACAATGTCAGCCATGTGTAGCATGATAATCACCAAACACGTTGTCAACATGGATACATGTACAGGCCAAAATGCAGTGAGTGACGTTACGGCTACAAATCAGCCAAGATTCCAGCTGTTAAGTGATCAAGAAATGACATGAAAGTGTGAACACTAAAGAGCAGATTAAGAACAGCCTGTCCATGTTTGATGGGGTTTAGTCTGTAAGTAGCGTGAACACTGCAATATTGACTGTCGGCATGGGTCATGTTGGTAGGTTAGGCTAGGCTAGGCTAAATCTCAATTTTACCTCATTATTTAATAAAATCTTTTAACCAATCAATGAACAATGAATATATGAACGACGTATATAAAACAAATATATACTGCCTTTATTCGAGCCTCCTGTTCAAACTATGGTCCCTCGGTGACTGCAATAGTGCTATTTTGCTTCGGGGGAGTCTCTCATGTCAGTATATATTTGTATACTATTTCCTCACGATGCCTAGTATGCAACTATTACTAGTTCAATAAAACGCGTCTCTAGGGTAGTTGCATTCTCGCTGTTGTTTTTCCCGTTGTAAAAACACATGTACGGAATAAACTGTGACCTTGTGGACAAGGGAATTTGGGTACAGTACGGAGTATTTTATGTAGCACCCTCCGTGAAGTGAGATGTTGAGTCGAATTGCTTGGTACATTTTATTTATGAAGACATTTACAATCTTTTGTTATTATTATTATTGTTGTTATTATAATTATTTACTTTTGCGAGATAATAATATAACTTCGTCATACAAAATATTGGCGTCTGTTAATCTTCCATTTTAAAGAGACACTGGCATGTTTGAAAAATAGTGTGCCCTCAAAATTTTCAAAATTGACATTTTTGCATGGTTGTAAAGATTTTACATTATATTAGCTCTCACCTGAAATAATTAAGCCCAAATCAGCGTCCTTATGGGTAAACATAACGAATTTATAATAAAGTGGCTCCAGAGTAATTTTATTCAGCAGATCACGAAAATGACGTTTTAACACAAGAAAGTACACACTTGAGTTGATTCCCACGGCATTCAGCCTGATTGATCGGTCTGTGACATTCGTGCTTTTTTAATATCAATGAGAACGAGTCTATGATATCCATGTAATAGCCACATTTATTGATTAAAGCCACTATCAGCAATTTCTTCACAATGTAAACAAATCGCGCCCCCTATTTTTCATCAAATTCCATTTTGGCACTGTTGTATCGGAAATTGTTGTAGTAAATACCCTGTAAGTGGCTATTGCGTAACAAGCCGTATTTGTCAAGAAATTTTCTCATTACAGCGGCCCCTTTCGATGTGGCGTTGTCGTCTTTGGCGTTCATGTTTTCATCTGGCACCACATGTGACATTTTTCCTCCTTTTTGAATACCGACCCATACCATCAATGAGCCGCCACCACCTAGAGTAGATTCCTGAATAAAGTCATCTCGGAGATTCTCACCACGTAAATCAACGAACCCTTTGTCTTTTATCTTGACGGCTGTCGTCCATAAAAACCACATGTCGCCAGTGTCCGAGATGTAATCTTCTGTGCTCCCTTGGCTAGCCCAGTCAAGCAACTCTGCAGTGAACGGTTAGGCGTGGACATTTCGTCTTGCTCGATAACCATGTTGAAGCAATCTCCGATTTACAGTTTACAGAAGACGGCACGTTGGCATTTTCCGGGCTCTACGGCACAGATTATGCATTCGGCGATCTGGCAGTCAATCGTGGTCGTCCTGGAGATTTTCGTGGCCTCAAATGACCCATCTCTCGATGATGTCCGAGGATTTTACAGGTCGTACTCTGCAATATCCCGAGGAAATCAGCGACTTTGGCTTCTTTGTACCCTTCCCGTCGGAGTAACGGTAACAGCCAACTCTGAAAAACGTGGGCTCGTTTCACACGGGTTTGGACCAGAGAAAAAGAACAAATAAAAGACGTCTGGCCTTTTATATAGCTTCCAACGAAAGGCATTGTCACTGAATTCAAAATTATGCATGGATTATACTGAGACGTTCAAATAGAAATACATTTTAAGATTAGGTCTGAAAAAATATTCCAACTTGAGCAACAGTGTATTATGTTTTTGGACCAAAACGTTAATACTAACGCCCATCTAATCTTGGTCATAAAACTACATCCTAATCAAAACACATTTGCATATTGTCATAAATATTTATTCACCACTTCTTTGATCATGGGCAACATGGTGCAATAGATTGGAGTCAATCACTCTAGTACTACATCCCCGGTGCAAAACCGTTGACATCCGTCAGAATTGTGCTCTGACAAAGTATAAAACTTGTTGTCTTCTAATTGTTATACAGTGGAACGATTAGAAGGAGCAGTTGTGCGGTTTGGATCTGACGAAAACAGAAATAATTCAGTATGTGGTACGATCAGCAACACGGACATCCGACGTTCATCCCTTTTGGAGTTGACCTGTAACCGCACGGGTAGATATCTTAGCGTCAACTTGCCAAGAAGAAATGTCTTGACACTCTGCGAGGTTAAAGCTTACTATGGGAAATGTAAAGAAGGTAAATTGATTACAAGTTTGTTTTAATCAAAGACAATATCCGGAAAACGACCACGTGAACAGTGATTCAAACAAAAGTAGTATCTAGGTGTATCATCACTTTGTCTAATTCCATTTCGTCTAATAACCACTTGGTTAATGCCATTTTGTCTAAACCCAGATGCTCTAATTGCCACATACGCTAATAACCAGTTGGTCTAATTACCATTTTGTCTACAATCATTTCGTCTAATATCATCAGGTCTAATTTCCACTTCGTCTAATATCATTTGGTCTGTACCCATTTAGAGTAATAACCAGTTGGTCTAATAACCATTTAGTCTAAACCCATTTTTTTAAACCCATTTTGTCTAATGATCAGTTGCACTAGTAACCATTTTGTCTAAACCCATTTTGTCTAAATCCATTTGGTCTAATGATCAGTTGGTCTAATAATCATCTTAATCTAAACCATTTCGGATAACGACCTGTTGTTCTAAATAACAATTTAGTTTAATCCCACAGCAATCACATAAAACAGTGGCAACGTTACCTGTTGCGGAGGGGCGGGGATTCCTCTGAAGTATGAAGTGACGGCGCGCGCATATACCCAGTGCCGCCTTTCAGTTGCAGCGCGCTTGTGCTTTGCCTACGCGCGCGCTGAAAGTCGGTACAATGTATACGCCCGCGTCGCTACTTCATACTTCGAGCTGGACAGAGTATGTAAATATTCCTACCCCTCAGTCGCTAAACTAAAAAAAAAAGTTTGAAAACATGATTCGAACTGCCAATTGGCATGATTGTGAGCAACATTCTGCATCTTCATTCCGCCTTTTCACAGCTGTTTGACCCCATGCAAATCATCTCTTTTAGTTTTAAAGCATTTTATGCAGTGGCGAGACAATTTGGGCAACCGATATAAGTAGGGACATGCAAGTAGAGCAGATACCTCTGCAAAATCAGAAAAATCCATCGTGGGAATCTTGCCATATAGGCCTACTCCATGTGCTATTGACTTTACGAAAGCGTTTGATCGCATCAATTACACGGTCGTAAGATCATTGGTTCTGGTGTAAGGTCATCTATAATACCAACAAAAAGCAGCTTTCTCTCTGACCATAACCAGTGCGTTAAATTTAAGGGCCAGTTAATACTCTAGGACCATAATTTGCAGCGTACCACAAGGTACTAAATGTGGTCCTATTATTTTTACGATTGGTGAGTACGACAAACATAACGAATCCTATACAATGCTAACTCCAGCAAGATCTAGATGCGCTAAGTGCTGGGTGTGATCATAATAATATGTTGCCAAAACCCTCAAAGTGTCATATTATGCATATTTCTTTCCTAAAAAGTGCTTACGATTACCCATCTTATGTGTTATCTGGCGAAACGCGCGACCGTCGACAATATGAAACTGCTTGGTGCATATATTCAAAAAAGATCTTAGATGGGATAAGCAGGTGGCAGAAATGATAAGCCGGGCATCTAGAAGGTTATTCCTACTGTACATACTTGGAGGAATTGGTGCAGCATCAGAGCTATCAGCTTGAAATGATCCAAAAATATCTTGTAGAATTATACTTAGCAGCACGTATACGAACACTATGATACTGCTCTGCTTGATTTGGGTATTGCTAGCCTATGCGATCGTTGTGAGCAATTACTTTTGAAGTTCGGCCAGAAGCTCCTCAACTCTGAGCGCCACAAACATCTCCTCCCTGTTAGACCTAAAGCAAGATATACTCTCAGGAATTATAAAAAAATTTGAGGAACCAAAAACAGGAATTGACAGATATGCCAAATCAACCATTCACAACGTCATCGGGTTACTTACCAGCAGTAGTTACACCTGGCACAAAAAGTATCTCGGCATGTTTTTCGATCAGTATTGTGCCAAAGTCAGACCATTTTTGAAAGTTTTTGAAATATACACTTTGTTGCCTAGGTCTTGCTCTTTCATTTAACACCTCGCTTGTAAAACAGCGTGCAGAAATGACTGAGATAGAACGCCCGAAAGACGCAAACCCCCAAAACCAAAAGTTGCAGTTTTTTTTTGGATTTTCAATGGGCATTGCAGTGTACTGGGACACGAACACGCGGACCACAATCAATACTGCAAGTAGGCTTTCTCGCTTATTCAGTCGGAAAACCTCTTTGTGTAAAATCAATACACGCGTATTATTGCGTTGTACCACACGGTCACCATTGAAAATCCAAAAACTGCAAGTTTTGGTTTGGGGGGGGGGGGTTGCGTCTTTCGGGCGCTCTATCTCAGCCATTTTGCACGCCTTTTTACCAGTGAGGTGTTAAATGAAAGAGCAAAACCTAGGCACAAAGTGTTATGTTTCGGAAATCTTTAAAAATGGTCTGACTTTGGCACAAAACTGATCGAAAAAACATGCGAGAACTTTTTGTGCAGGGTGTATTTTTATGTGTGGTTTTTTTTAATATTTTTTGTCTGTTTGCCTGCGTACTTGCATTGTTTTCATATATGTTGCTTGTGTATAATAATAATTGTATTTTCTGTACACTCCAAAAATGTTGAGTAAAAAAGTCACAGCTCTTAATGTTGAGTAAAATCTTAGTCAAAGTTGAGTAACCCTTACACAAAGCTGAGTATATTTTACCCAACAATGACTAAGATTTAGTCAACAATAAGTAAGGTTTACTCAACTTTGACAAAGATTTTAATGAACATTAAGAATAAATAAATAAATAATAACACTCTTCCGGAAGTTGGGGGTGTCGTGACTCGTAAAACAATTCCCTTTTAATTCTAAGGCTATTTTAACGCTAAAAGCTGGATTCTAGATGCTGGATTGTGGCAACAGCCGCAACACTAGTCCGGCTCCGTCTTATTGTATTTGGCAATGGTATAGTGTGACCTTTTGGTAAGCCATCGACAGTCATTGTCAGTAACGGGAACCGGCGAAATTTGTCAACAAACTTGGCCACTCACGGACATGCTTATTTCAATTGAAATGAGGCTTTCATACTTTGTAATCTGTCGAAGAAGTTGCACTTTTAGTGGAAATCAGGTCATTGACCCTTGTGACCCCAAACGACCTTTGATCAAAATTCATTAAGAAACTTTGGTAGGTGTTGATGTTGTTAAAGTACACCGCATACATGAATCACGTGATCATACTATGTAATTTGTAGCATTTAGAAAGAAAGAAAAAAAGAAAGAAAGGAAGGAAGAAAGGAGGAAAGAAAGAATGAAAGAAAGAAGAAAGAAAGAAAGAAAGAAGAAAGAAAGAAAGAAACCAAAAAAAAAAAAAACGTATAAAAGAAAAACACACGTCTAGTTTCTTGGTTGTGATTCACAAATTTGTCGCAAAATGATCTTATCATCTCTTCAAAATACAGCTAATGAGATGCAATAATCCATGATACACCACCTTTAAAATTTACATTTACTTCCACTTGCTTATTTGTTTTGTTTTGTGAATTTGTTGTTGTTGTTTTTTTGTTGTTTTTTTTTTGCTTTCCATTCTTTTTGGTTTGTTTGTTTGCTTTTGTTGTTCTTGGTTTATTTTTCTTTTTTGATTTTCTTTTAGCGATAGAACTGAGATTGACGGAGTCGAATAACTCCAGGAACTTATCTAGATTGGAAGTACGTCGCCTTAATGGACCGTGGGGTACAATTTGCTGTGTTGAAAGTTGTGATTTTCGAGCACATGAGTTTTGCAGTGTACTAGGTTACAGTGGAGTAATCACCTACAGTAATAGTATTCAAACCTCCGACAATACCTCACTTCCAGTTCATTTGAGTTTGAATGAATCGGGACATATAACAGAAAAGGTGTCTATATACGATTTTAGGTTCAGCGAATGGAACCAACCGACTTGTGATTCGGCTAATAATTTATACATCTTGTGTTTATCAGGTAAGATTCTTTTTCTGAAAAGTAAATTATGTTAGGGTGCTGCAAAAAAGTAATCTACTCTAAATCGTGTTCAAAAAAACAATTCTTATTAAAACAGATCTTTAAAAAAATTAATGCTGTGGCTTTAAAACGACGATGAGTCATGTCCACCAAACCCTTAATCAAGTTAGGGACGAATTCAATACTCAACTGACGGGCGTGTTCCGGTTCTGCCCGGTTCCGCGCAGTTCAATTAGTTCAATGAGTTTACTTAATCGGATTAAAGGATTCAGAAGAATGAGCGGATTAAATGAACTGCCTGGAACCGGACAGAACCGGAAAATGCCCTCCGTTTGAGTACTGATTTTGTCCCTTATAGGTTTAATGTAAGAAACCCCGTGTTATTGGGGGTCCTCTAGTTTCTGCTATATTGTTAAATTTCGATTTTTTGTCTTTTTTGAGATAGTACAGACTGTCCCAAAAAAACTATACAATCAAAGATTAATTTTTTTTTGGCGAAAATTTAAGTTCATCTCAACTTAAGGTTTACTGATTCTTTTTATGAGTGTTCCAGCTTTCATGAGATTTTTAGTTGGTTTAATTTGGGGGTTTGGTTCAGGAGTTATGGCTAATTATCTGAGACAGTTGAAAAACCTGTTGGGCCCGTTCCGGCTATCCTGATATCAACAAACTTGCCATTGAAAATCACCTTTCTTTATTGAAAGTTAAAATAAAAAGTAGGTATAAAGTGCTTCTTCTTGTGATATAACATAATTTATAACTTTAAAATGTCGCTATTTGCTAATAAATACATGGGAAATTCACTTCCAAACAGTCTTGTTGTCTCAGCTTTACTCCAGGTTTCAGCAGAAGGTAGAAAGTTGAAAGTAAACTGGGACATATTGAACGCAACCATCCTTTCCTTATTGCTCTTTGTTGGACACTGCTTTCTTCATCATATTCCTCCCTGGCATCTTGGAGGCAGTGGGGAATAGGGGAAGGGTAAAAGTCCCTCCACATTAGAGCGTTGTCCACACATTTGTCCCTCAGCAGACTTGTAGAATGTTACATTAGTTTCAGCAGTCAAATTCCCCAAATTTCCATGAATTTCATGATTATTGTCCCCCTGAGAGTGAGTCCCTCATTTCACCCACAGCATAATAATTTCTGGTGCTTTCACTGAAGAATAATATATTGATTAGTTCAATGCATGATAATGCATTCACTCTGATCTGTACAATATTCTTTTGTTTGAAAATGGATTAATCCCACAATGATGCTACACGCCTTTACCTTTAGTTTCTTGAACCTTCAGGTGAAACTGGCCCAAGTGGTATTTTATCCTTTGTGTTCAACTGACAATATCTCCGCTTAGGGTCCATCAAATTGGATGGAATAAAAAGCGAGGATTTAGCTTAGGATCTTGTCTAACAAATAAAGTCAAAATATCTGGCAAAAATGCACCGTTTATATTTTTAATAATTTTTAGTTTGATTGTATAGTTTTTATTGGGACAGTCTGTATTGACACCCAGGAACCAAAATTTGGATGTTGCATATTTTTCGACCACGACCAGCTATTTCCATACGTCACCCAATATACTGTCCTGTGAGCGAACTGTATAGTACGCTGAAAATCGACAATACGTACGTTTGTGATACTAAACATTTAAAAAATATCACTGCATAGGTCCTAATTATTAACCGTATTGTTCCCACCTGTTCTATTATTTTTGCGCCCTACGGGAACTTTTTTCGGTGCAAAAAAATAAATATAAAAGCCAATTGACAATTGATATTTTGCACCCTTTTCATGAAAAGGAAGCACCAACGGAGGTATATGTAGGGCACAGACACTGATCTCTACGCATGGATAGCGGGTCTGAGTCGCCGATTGAAACCAACAGGAAGTTGGTTGTGGACCTCTCATGTGGTGGGGAACAATGCATACAACTGCTGGTGCACATATCCCCACTGAGATTCAATTTGTTATACAATATTCCTTTAACTTGGACAATAGGTGAAACTAGTTTAGAGCGAAAATGAAACTTCCTGTTTGCTTCACTTGGGTGACCTATTCAACGACGTCGCAGCCCGCTATCCATGTGTCCGAGGTCAGTGGGCACAGGTCTATCTTGAAGTGATGGAGGGAGCATGTAGACGCACCCACGGCATTCAGAAAAAAGACCACATTTCTGCATGACGTCAGTATACCGCAGACACTTGAATTCGATACAAATGGATTATTTGGTCCTCCTTCCAAAAACGTAATGCCCCCCCCCCCAAAAAAAAACGCAACACTTGGTGTCACCTCCATAACCTTGAACAAAAGTACATGCTTACTTGTTCTTTGGTTACAAGTAGATAGTACTATTACTAACGTCCTGAAAAATTCCAGTTCATAGATGTCAGAGATAGTCATTGAGATAGGGATCAAACAATCCATCACCTGTAGGCCCTTTTTACAAATGAGGCTTTGTTTCCACAAGATTGGCACTTTTGGAAGACCAGAATGGCAAAAATTTCAATATTGATTGGTAATCACATTATAAATGCCCAAAGGACATCGCCGGCTAAGGAGATGAAGGAGGCCGCTATATCTAATAGTTATATTTCACCATCAATTTTGAGCTGGTGTTTTGGCAACACTTTATCATGTACGCAAGGTGTTTTTATTCCCCAAATACACTTGTATCAAGAAAAATGAGAACAAATCTGAGAACTTCAGGGGCATGCTCTTTGGAAAAATCAAAGCTTAGAGCATGCTCCCATTTCAATGACCATTGATTACTTATATGAAGGAACATGAAGATGTTGCAAGCTGCCCTTTGTCTATATCTGTAATGACGCCTATAGATAGACCTTGTTCCTTCAAGCTACAAGAGGCCTACATGAGGCATCCCTTTATAACAATACCAATATTATTAGCTTAGCTGCTAAAGATTTGGATTCTATAACGCGTCTTTACACCAGCAGACTCTGGAATCCACCACAATGGCCCATACGCGCTATTTATATCATTAGCAAGTTAACTACAGCTATGAGCTATATCATTCCCGTGGCGCAGTTCAATAGCTTTCAAGTCACCATTGTAATTGAGCAAAACACCCTGTCTTTTAGTAGGATTATGATGCCCAGGACGTGCATGGCAGCTGGGTTTTAACATTGTGCTCATCTCATTACTACTTCTGAACTGAGCCCGTGGTAGATTAGCATGCTTTCCATAGAGTGATATGGTATGGTTTGTATGTAAAAAGTTCGTTGTTGTTTTTTGCAATTCCATTTAGTTTTCCGGCCCCCCAGAAAATAAAAATGCAAAATGAGGTCTTTCCACCCCAAGAACCAGAACGCCACTCACATATATGTTGCTAAATAATATAGCGCACATCCTTGCAACGCGGCATTGTGGTTCTTGGGGTGGAAAGGCTTCAAATATGGAAATTGTAATTACCATTGAAGCCTGTATTATAACTTTACATAAAACCGACTTTTGGGGAATTTATGTAAAGTGGGATTTTTTGAAAACCAGCAAAATGTAAACTTTGAGCATGTCGCTTTATTATGCAAAACGTTTCAAGTTCAACCGTTCTCATGAAAACTACAGAGGGCGTCCTTCATTCCTTATCCGGCGATGTCCTTTCTAGCAGAACAACTTCTATTTAATCAAATAACTGCATTTACATAATTATTATTTAACTGATAATGATTAAACATTAATGTATTGGTTATAAAATACGTTTAAAGATGAAAGAAAATAAAACTATGAATAATTCAGAGACAAACACCTGGTTACATAAAATGATAAATCTGTTGGGCTGCAACTTTGCTTGTTACATTCTGAACTTTTTGAAAGTAAAATATATGTTTGCACCACAAAACTCAATAACAATATGAGTATATTCATTCTGTCATTCAATTTTGAGTTAAGATAACTCTTTCTGTGCCGTCGCAAAATGATGATCATTGATTAGCTCTAGTTCAATGCTCTCTAATTTGGACAATACTAGGTGTTTGATCATACGTTCCTAATACAATCTTATAAATGTGTTTAAATGCATGTTTATAAGCTGTTATTATCAATGGAAACATTCATATGTTAATATTTGTTGCAGTATATGCGTTTTAAAAAGTTGAAAATGGTGGTTGGACTTATAGATTGATATTGGTGGTTCTGGGCGCCTTTTTCACCTGATGTTGCAGCACTACACTAGTGATAAATAGTGTTTGCAAGTCAGAAAAAAATCCTTTATCTACTCATTATCATCATAAATACAAATAATAGCTTTTGTTCTGTCATCCTTCGATTTCAGCTAAGCACCACCCATGATGTTCTTTCAAATCCAACATGGAGGCCAAAATCTTAGATTTCAATTTTGAATCATTTCTATTCTGAACCTAGTATGGCGTCACAATGACGTCATCAAGTCCGTGAGTCGGCAAAATTGGCATTTTCCACAGAAAATAGGCGAACATCCAACTTTGCGCTAAAAAACGTGCGAATATCGGATTTTCATGCGGTTTTCAGCTCTAAATGATGGCAATTGGCTAGTTTTACATAAATATAGAGTTTAAGAGCCATACTGTGCATACTATTTTCAAAAATACACAATAAAATATCCTTGGGTAGCAACCCCCCCCCCCTTGCCCTTCGACTTTGACGGCATACCCTAACCTCGGTGAAGGTGCTACCTTCACATTTTTTTCGCTAAAATGACCGGAAAGGATGAGAGAACGATTACTTAGAAGCTTTTTATGAACGTTTTTGGCATTTTAGCGCACCGAAGCGAAGTTCACTAGGGGATAGCAACCCCCCCCCCCCTTCTTGGAAAGACAGGGGTTAAACTTAGGCCACCTAAGTTGTAGTCTGAAACCCAAGAGGGCCGCCAAAATGGCCACCGAAAGTACCTTAATTTGGGGTATAGTGTTCTGGAGCTTTCTATTGCAAATTATTTTTCAGCAGTGCTCTTATCCTAAACTTATATCCTCCAAATTCAAGATGGCTGCCTAAATACCGGGAGAGAGTGAAGGAATTAGGGAAGAAGGAAAGTCGCAAATTCATGTCGGTCTCGAACCCGGGCCCTTCGGCCCACACTCCAATGACCGGGGATACCACGCCACGACGGTGTTGCTGGTGCACAATACACACATATGTTCTATTGTTATACAGAATTCCTTTAAAGGTGCAACGAGAGATTTTGAGTCACCTAAATATTGTATCATAATAGGAATTTCATATAGATTAGGCACTCAATAGATTTCTTGCTTTGTATTTCGCTACAGAAATGTCTTGAAAGAGAGAAAAAAGGTGATTTTGATTTGCCTATATTGCAATGTAAAACATAGGCTGAATTTCGTATTTGCTCCTATACGAAATTAAAAATTTCACAATTTTTGTACCAAAGAAACATTTCTCAGCTTAATCCTTTCGGATGGGAATATTCTTGATGGAAAACTTTACATCAGGGCAAAAATCAGTACTTTCGATATTTTTAGGGACACCTGATATGTGAAATCTCTCGTTGCACCTTTAACTTTGACAAGGTGTATGCACTGTTTTCCGCCATATTGCCAAGGTAGAAAAGCAACTTCCTGTTGTGACACTCGGCGACTCAGACCCGATATCCATGTGTAGAGGTCAGTGGTTAGAGGACGTGATGTTAATTTTAGTAAAGGCGTTTTTTGGCCACTGGAGGAAAGTCCAGTTCACTAGGAGCGGCGGTAATCCCCTGCCCCTTGGTAGGATTAAAGAGGATTAAAGGAGAACAATTGGCCAATATTATTGTGTTATTTATCAACATGTTCTTTACATTTATTTAGATCGAGATACCTTTCAATGGAGACTTGTCAACAATGGACCAGCTTATTTTGGAAGACTTGAGATTCGTTTGAATACAGAACCATGGGGAGCCATCTGTTCCAGAGATCTTCTTATACATTCTGGTAGTGTCTCTCTCCGTGACGTCTGTAAATCTTTGGGTTATGAAAAGCAAAACGATCTTGTATTTGCTTGGGAGAAAAAAGCCGTAGTGCCAATCATCTGGAACGACATACGAAGTCCGAGCGTGTCAACAAAGAGGGCGTCATGGAGAAATGTGTTGTGCCCAAACAACATTGTTCTCCACATTGCATGTCAGCCACCAGGTAAAAATTTATCTGAGCAAAATTATGATCCGTCGAAATTTCCAATACTACTTACATATTTATTAAAATCTTAAAGATTAATCCAATAATGACCATGACTGCTTTGGAATATCGTCTAAAATGAATAGGCCGACTTTAATTCCGAGGCTATCCACCAACCATAACGTGTTTTATTACCATCGAATTTTGCTTGTGCTATTTAAACACAGGCTTATTTTAACAGACGTACGAGTACGGACGGCCGACTAAAGAAACACTCATTAACTCGATCACATACACGAGAATTCAACCTCGGCATCCTAACCCGCACTCCACGCACATCCCATATCGAAAAATAAGGGGCAGATTATGTTGTAACTCTGTGTGTGTGTTTGTGGTGTGTTTGTTTGTGTTTGATGATTTGGTGTTTGTGTATGGCATATTTTCTGTTTTTGGTTTTAATAGTTTTGCTTGCGTAAGTGTGTCTTGTGGTTTGTGTGCTGTGGTGTGCGTTTGCGCGCGAGTGTGTGAGATTACTGTGCGGTGATTGTGTGGGTGTGTGTGTGCGAATGTGTGTGTGTTCGCGTGGTGCTATCCTCGTACGTGTGTGTGTGTTGTTTCTTACAAGAGGTACATGCTGGATGGCTAGTAAATTAGGTCGACAAGCTACATTGGTGGGCGTTTTGCATTATGGATTTACCTCCTCACTAAATACTTCTGCCAAATGCTGTTATTTTGGCCCTCTAGGGGGGGTAGGTATAGGTCTAAGCCTAGAGTGCCGTGCCAACAGCGTTACACATGGATTTTGTATACTGCTGTGAGGGTGTGTAAAAACTTATACCAAAATATCCCTCCACAGTGTATGAATATACCTACCAAATAACCCCCACATGCTGTATGTTACCGCTTTTATACACACAACCCAACAACTTTGTGGGGGTATTCCCACATGTCCCAATCTGTGTCGGTATGTGTGTGTCATGCAAAGGTCTTATGCGATTTTGTTCATACTTCATGAACACCGTCGGGTTTCTGATCTCTCCCATTGAGTAGGCATCAGGGTAGGCGATATTGTCACCTAAACCAAACCCCTCCCCGATTCCCTTTACAATGCCTGCCCTGTATGAATATGAAGCTGAACCGTCGGCAGAGTATACGATCGATCGGGCGGCCCTGGCAGTGGCGCCAGAAGGAGGGCATCGGGGTATTTTTTCCCACTCTCATTTTTTTTATTTCTCCCCTCCCCCAGTCGGAAGCAAAATTACAGATTTTTGGCAAAATTCGGCGATTTGTGGCCAAACCTCACCAAATTTTGGCAAATTACTTATAAAGGTTTTTTTGCTATTGCAAAACATATTAGAATTGTTTGCATATACTGTATAAGGTGATTCTTATTTTCCTTCTAATTTTTATTCTACTATCTATCTAACGGCCGCAGCCGAGATGCTGTTCACCACGTAGCCCCAAACGTCCCCACCTGTCACCAAGCTGGGGACGCCAGATGGATCCTGCTGGATGTCTCGAGCAATCACATCAATGTAGTTAAAGGGGCGACGACCCCAGCCCCGACACGGCAACCTCCAACATGCGACGTCCGAGACCACCCGACCAATCGCACGATGACAGCGACCGGCAAATCGCGCACGGCGCCGGGCAACAGAAGACGAAACCGGAGGGACATCTCCACACATCCGTGCCCTGGCCCCGCGCCCACGCCAGGCCCTGTACCCGTATAAGAAGCCCGTTGCAGGTGCCATCCAGCCTATCCTGCAGCTCTTGCCCCATGGTCCAGGTCCCAGACCCATACAACAGATCCATTCTATAGTGCATAATGTTAACTTTAAACTGTCACACATTATGGGAAACAGCTATAGCTAAATCTAAATCAGCTAAATTCAAGAAATTGTAAAGTTTCTAAACAAGACCTTTAGCCAGCTCAGTGAGTGATTCATTTTGAGTCACCTTGTCAGTTATCTGACCCAATGTCTGTCTGTCTGTATCTCTCTCTCTTTCTCTCTCTCTCTCTCGCTCTCTCTCTCTCTCTCTCTCTCGCTTTCTAGGGAACACTACATCGGCACGATGGCGCTTAGTGAACGGTACAACAGAAAACGAAGGACGACTGGAATATCAATTTGAAAGCCACCAAGAGTGGGGAACTCTGTGTTCGCATCCGTTAGGGATATATTTCATAGATGCTCTAGTTCAAGTGTGCCGACAACTTGGATTCTCAACAATCTTGTCATTTTACCAATACCCGAAGTTTGGAAGTGGAACTGGTCCTATTTACAATCTTGGATACTTTGGCTCTAAAAACACGTATAAATTCTGCTCACACAGTCACGACATAGCTGCCCGTTGCATACAACGTAAGTAACTTATATCTGGTGATAATTTATTCAGATCGGGACCAAATTATTCACGAATTTCCTCATAATTGACGGTTAGAATCATTGTTAAACATACAGCCTGTCTCTAAAAATGGTACAATCAAAAACCGATTTTTTTTTTCAATATTATATCTCAACATAAGTAAGTCATTCTGAAAATCACATTAAAAAAGAAAAGACCCGGCTTTCCTGTATTTTTTCATCTCATTTGCTTGTTTCAATCGAGAGATAACTCCAGTTTACTGTGTTATGATGTCTCGTAGACGTCAAAGGTCAGAAATACCTAACAAACACAAATAAATGAGCCTTGTGCACAAGTGATCTCAATTTTATATAATAAAACCGATTTAATGATTTTAATCAGTTTGGTTCAAGAATTTGGTATGTCCAAAACAACATTACATATAGAGTAAAATTACACACAATTTATAAGATTGATACTTAATAGAGTTCACTAGTGTCCAAACGAAGCGTTGCAGTTCAACGATGATATGTCCTCACAGCGAAGACTTCAAAAATGACAGCATGCAAAGTCACACTTATAAATCAGGTAATATTCATTTCATTTCATTTCACTTTATTAAGGTCATAACCAAGGATAAAAACACAAGAAAGTACACAAACATGTACACTTATTTCCATTGTGGTCCTTGAGCCTATACAGTGAAGAGAAGTATAAAATATTAAAAATTATATTAAATAATAATACAAGTATTATTGCACATCACACTGTTTAAATATGTACACAACAAAATGTAAATACCAAATTGCATAGCACCAATATTCATGAAGAATCTTATATAAAGACAATAACATAAAAAACTCTGCAAGCAAACTTGCGTCATCCCCCCGGCAAGAT